>PVJC01006455.1:6859-55060 GCA_004026665.1 Murina feae
GGGGGGAGGCTGGGAGGAGCAAGAAGTTGCCAAGTTTTCCCAGCACATCTCCTTCACCTTGTGCTCTCCCACCAGGATCTCGCTCTACCCACCCACTGACTCTGCACCCTAAGGTCTCCAGGGACTGCATCAAGCTCCACACTGTGGCCTATTTTTATTTTTTTTAACCCTTTGAAGCTCTGCCACTGTTGTTCACCCCTTTTCTCCTTATTTTCTTGCGCCTCTCTTGCCTTGCCTGCTCAGGTACATCTAAAGTCTTCTCTTCCTCTGTCTACCATTAAATGCTCAAGTTCTGCAACATTGAAAAAATTGTCCAAAAAAATCATTGTTTTTGGAATATAATATACACACAGAAAAGAGCACAGACCTCATGTGTTCAGCCTGATGACTTTTATAAACTGAACCCACCCATGTATCCAGCACCCTGAGCAAGAAACAAATATTTTCATGATCCAGGCTCCCCCATCCTGGCTCCCTTCCAACCACTCCCCCAAATCCACCTCATCTCAGGAAACTGCCATTCCAACAGCAGAGGTAAGTTTTAAATGATTTTGTACTTATATACATAAGACCATATAGTTTGTATTTGTACTATTTTTCTTAATACAATATAGTAAGATTTATCCAAAACCAGTTGTGCAGGTGTACACCACTCATTCTCATTAGTCTGCTATCGTGTGACTAAGCCCCAGTTTATTTACATATTCTATTATTGACAGACATGGTTGATTCCTGTTTTCAGCTATTATGAACACTGCTGCATTGAATAATCTAGCACATGTCTGGTGAACTTGGGCATGCACTCATTGCTTTATGTCTACCTAGGAGTGGAATCGCTGGGTCCATAGCCTTTGGGTATGTTCAGCTATAGGAGATGTTCCAAACAGTTTGCCAAGGCCGCCATCCTACAGTGTAGGAATGTTTTGATTGCTTCACATTCTTGTCAACATTTGGTATTTTCTTTCTTTTGTATTTTAGCCTGTTTGGAGTGGGTACTATTATATATCTTTGTGGTTTTAATTTGCATGTTCCATAGTGGCTAATGATGTTGAGCTCCTTTCATATATTTATTGACCATTTGAATATCTCTTTTGTGCCTGTCTTATGCCCATTTTTTTTAATTGGGTGGGTTTTCTATCTTTTTCTTGCTATTTTACATATTAAAAAATATATTTTTATTGATTTTGGAGAGGAAGGGAGAGGGAGAGAGAGATAGAACATCAATGATGAGAGAGAATCATAGATCTGCTGCCTCCCACATGCCCCTCCACCCCGCCGCAGTGGGGATTGAGCCTGCACACTGGGCATGTGTCCTTGACCAGAATAGAACCTGGGACACTTCAGTCCACAGGCCAACACTCTATCCACTGAGCCAAATCAGCCAGGGGTTTTTATGTGTTTTATAGATATGAGTTCTTTGTTGATAATATGAATATTTTCTCCCACTCTGTGGATTACCTTTTCAATCTTACTTTTTTGTTTCTTAATCCTCACCTGAGGATATTTTTTTTCACTGATTTTTAGAGAGAGTGGAAAGGAGGGTGAGAGACACACAGAGAGAAACATTGATGGAAGAGAGACCAATAGATTGGTTGTCTCCCACACACACTCTGACCAGGACCAGGGATTGAGCCTGCAACCAAGGTAGGTTGACCAGAATCGAACCTGGGACCCTTCAGTCTATGAGCTAATGCTCTATCCATTGAGTCAAACTGGCTAGGGCACCCTTTTATTCCCTAATGGAGCTTTTTGATAAATAGAGTTACTTAATTTTACTTAGTCAAATTAATCAGATTCTTTTTCTTTTGTTTGGTGCTTTTTGTGTCCTGTACTCTGCTCTATACCCTAAGGTTATGAAGATATTCTCTGATGTCTGCTAAAGAGTTTACTGTTTATCTTTCACATTTAGATCTGCAGTTGACTTATGTGTATGGTCTTTTTCCACTTGGATCTCAAATTGGGAGTTCTATAACACTGTGATTATTAAAAGAGAGATTGCCAGCTGGTTGCTTAATCTTGGTCGTGAGAACATAGGTGTTTATTATATTATTTTCTGTATGGATGAAATATTCTCTAATGAAAAATAATATAAAAACTATTTAAGCCTTGATGCTCCCTTGGGTTCCTTCTTTGATCCATTGTTCTTTTCATGCTACGTGTTCTTCTTGGGTGAGTTTGCCTACTTCCATTCCATTCATCCATTTATTTAAATTTCATTTAGCACCAATTCGGTCCAGGTACCATTAGCTTGCTGACTACAGAGAGGAATATAACATGGCTGTCCCCTTAAGGAACTTATGGTCTGGTGTATATAGGGACAAATAAATATAGCAAAGTTTCTAGGAATAAATATTCTAAAGAACAGCTTAGAGCTCTTATTATCTTTAATGTGAATATCATGTCCTTGCTGTCTCCTCTTCCTGTCTTCTCTCCTTTTTTGCTTTCTTTTTTTCTGTCCCTTTTTAAAACTCAACCTAACTGAGGTATAATTTGTATACAATAACAATGCACCCATTTCAGAGTACATTTCAATGAGTTCTGACAAATGTATGCATTCTAATAATTGCAACCACTTTCAAAATACAGTATATCTTCCAGAATGCTCCCCACACCCCTTTCAGTCAATCGCTCACCAACCCTGAGGCCCAGGCTGGGGCTTGCTTCCTGTCACTTTTGCCTCTTGTAGAATTTCATATAGATGGAATTTCACACTGAATATATATATTTTTGTGTGCCAAGCTTCTTTCACTCATCATGATGTTTCTGAGATCCACCAGTTACATGCATTGCAAATATTTTGCTTCTGGGACTAGATAAAACTCTATATCTGGTTTGAAGACAGGACTGGTGTCTCTCTCTCATTGTTCCCCCAGTCTTTCATAAAAATGTGGAATTTTCCTCTTTAAATTAAGTTGCTTACATTATAGGAATTAGTTCATCTGAATTAAAATGTAGCTTTAAAAAATACAGATACCTGGGCCACATTCTCTAACATTCTGATTCAAGGAGGTCAGGAGTGGGGCTTGAGGATATGAAGTTTCCTCAAAAAATTAAAAATAAACTGCCTTTTGACACAGTGATCCCTCTTCTGGGAATATATCCTAAAAATCTCAACACATCAATCAGAAAGAATACATGTACCCCTATGTTCATACTGGCTTTGTTTACAATAACCAAGATCTGGAAACAGTCCAAGTGCCATTGGTAGATGAGTGGGTAAAAAGCTGTGGTACATTTACACAATAGAATGCTATGTGGCTGTACAAAAAGGAAGCACTCCTACCTTTTGCAACAGCATGGATGGACCTGGAGATTATTATGCTAAGCAAAATAAGCCAGTCAGAGAAAGACAAAATCCATGTTATCTCACTTTTATGTGAAATCTGATGAATAAAATAAACTGATGAACAAAATAGAACCATAGGCATGGATACATGAAACAGAGGCCAGAGGGGAGGAGGATGGGGGACTGGATGAAAGAAGTTGAAGAGATTAGCTAAAAAATAGACTGTATGTGAATAACTCATGGACATGGATAACAGTGTGGTGAAGGCCAGAAGGAGAAGGAGCAGGGCCTGGGTGGAGGTGGATAAAGGGAAGGGGAATGGAGGATGTCTGAAAGTGTAAACAATAAAAAAGAAAATACTACAATAATTAACAAATAGTAATACAAGAATTAAAAAAAGCTACCCAGTGGTCCTGATGTGCAGCTAGCACGGAGTCCCAATTCTGCAGCATAGCACAGAGAGAACATCATAATCAGTTCCAACTACACCTTCATTTCCTTTCCCATCACCTGTCCTCCTCTTCCTTGCCCCCTAGTCTGCAGGCATGTGGGATCTCTCACAAACACTCCCCCTCTCATCCATATTTGAAGTGTTTTCCTCTCTACCATGAGTGCCTTTCTCCACCCAGTGGGCCCACTCCTACCCATCTCTCAATACCCCACTCAAAATTACTTCCTTTATGATGCTTTCCATAGCTGTTCTTCCTCCATAATACTTCGTTTGATCTACTATCAAAAACACTGACTTGAATGTGATGTAAGAAGTTGTTTACATGACTGACTCCTCCCAATAACTGTGAGCTTCTCCAGACCATGGACTCTGTCTTGTGTATCATTGTGTTTCTATTGGCCAGCTTGGTGCCTGACACAAGTTGGTGCTTAACCAATGATTGCATGGATATTTGGAGAGATGACTGAATAAATTGTGGTCCATGCTGTGTCCCTTGGAGGGAATGAAGTCCTAGGAGAAACAAGGGCTGAACACTCCTGCCTGAGTTCTCTGAACGTTGTGTTTGACCCTCACTCCCTGCTCTAGTTTTCACGCCTCTTGGCAAAAAGCAGAGTCATTGGTTAGGTTGAGGCAGCATCTACCTTCTGGCTGCATTAGATCTTAAACCAGTTCATGTTTAATGCTTTTGCCATTTTCATTTGAGGTCACAGGTTGTGTGAAGTATTTTGTCTATGAGTCACAAGAGGGTGTGTCTGTGTGGAGTGTTTGCCCGTTTGTCTGTTGGCTTAGATAAGTGAAAGGGTTTTAAAAAGTTGACACTCCATAAATGTCAGATATGATTAAATGTCGGCACCTATGCTTGTGAGGCTGTAGCTTGGCTTTTTTGGGGAATCAAGAATTTCCCAAGTTTACAAGGCAGGCTGGGTGCTGGTGCATGGGGAGCTTTCCCAGGCCTGAGGCCTGCACTCCAAGGGTTTCCACACTGGTTGAAGGGAAGAAAGACATTCTCATTTGACTAATGGGCATGGTAGGGGCAATGGGTGTTCCAGAAGTTGTAGGACAGAAGAGCTCTAAGGGACAAGATGGTCACATAAGCATCATGATAGGGCAGGGCTGCTTGCTGGTTCCTAAATGATGGCTTGGTTTGGGGTGTAAGGAAAAGGGGTAGAAGGATTTTAAGTCAGAGGACTATTCCTGATTGCTAGGACAGAGGGAGAGCCAGTCAGAGAGGTCAGTGCAATGCCCAGCACAGAGAGGTGCTCAGGAAGTGGTGGCTGGAGGATGGGGGAGGGGTGGAGGAGGGGAGGAGGGGGTAGCTTCACAGTAGGGCCTTGTTTATAGGCTGGGGGGAGGCAAAGGTCACAAGCAATGAACTGCTTAGTGTCATGGTTGTTTGTAGCTCTGTGGCTCCTCAGCTTGTAAAATCAAAGCCACGACCCTGACAAGAAAGGAATGAGATGGTGCAGCACAAACTCTCCCATCTGCCCTCATGGGAACCATGCTTGGACAGGTAGGGATCCTATTTGTGTCTCTTCCTCCTGTTTAGCATTCTGTTTTCAACTGCCATTTCCATAACATGATCCAATTGGAGTCAATTGTTCTGAGTCAGGGCCTGTTCTGTGAGCTGAGCTCTGGGCAGGAACAAGCATGGGAAGCTCTATGGGGCCACATAGGGAGCCTTTTCCAGAGGCCAGAGTCTTGCATATCTGCTCCACAAGCTTGGGCTCCCGATTGGGGCAGAACTGAGTCGGAGGATCTGGCTCAGCTTCTACGCGAGTACCAGGAGCTGATGAATGTCAAGCTGGTCCTGGACATTGATCTTGCCACCTACCAAAGCCTATTAGGGAATGAGGGGTGCAGGTGAGCGGGAGCCCCTCTGGTTCCCAGGAGGCCCAGATGCCTGATGGCTTTCCTACCTGAGCCTGCTGCCAGGCACTATGTGTGTGCATGTTAGTGCTGCTGGAGGTGGCGGTAGCCTTTGGCAGGCCAAGCTCCTCATTTTAAGGGCTTCAAGATGTGGTCAGACATCCAGAAAAGTTGTTTTCTGTGCAATAGTGACTCTTTCAGAATCTTTTCTTAGATAGATTTCCCTACCTTCACGCCTTATGTTTTAGCTGTAAAACAGATGTCTGCAAAGAGAAGTCACAGGCATAAATATTATTCTCAGGCCACTTCTTTTTTCCATTAAAATAAAAAACTTTATTGGATAAAGGTGATTCACCCCTAGAATTGTACAGTAGTTGCTTCATGCTAGATAATGCCAGTCCTCTACAATACTCTGAGAATTGCATCATTAGCTGTTGTTTTCCTTCTTTGCTCTTTTGAATCTTAAAGGGCAGAGGAGGAGGGTACTCAGACGAACACGAGACAAAAATGCAATCCAAGGAAGCCTGACAGAGTTATTACCAGTAGTTATAAATGCAGGCGGAACTGAACCATCCAGCCACAGCCCAGGCATAGCTGCAGGTATTGCTCCAGGGTTGGTGAGAGGTTGTTTTTACAGCTCAGTGAAAGATCTACACCAGATGAGAAGTCACAGTTTTAAGGATGCATGTTTTATAAATAGTTACTGCACATACATATGTAGTGTCTGCAAACACTAGAAATACACATTAGACAGAGTCCCCTCAAAAGTCGGACACAGTTAAAACAAAAAGAAAGAGGAGGTAATATGATTCTCAAAGTCCACAGGAATTTTGCCTAAAGAGTTCAAATACCTCCAAGGATTCACTTTCCTTGGGAGGCGGAAAGGTGTCTCCAGGACCCTGCGGGTTGCCCAAACTGGACTTGCTGGCTTTCTGACAGCTGCCTCTTCCACAGCACAGCAGGTGACACTCTTCATCTGTCATCATTGTCCTGGTCGGTTGGTGTGGGTCTCTATCAGATAACAGAACTCCTGAGTAAGCCAGGTCCTTGTTTAACATGCTCTGGAGATACAGAATCTGCCGCTACTTTGACAATGGAGTTGCTGTTGTGAGAAATGCCACGTCTCAGGAACTAACAGCTCAGCCTTGAACTCCATGCTCTTGATGAAGACGCTTCCTTGGTGATCAGGATAAATGCCAGCTCTGATCATTGGTGGCCACTTCTTTATTATTCGTTTGATTATAGGTTTCTGAAGAGAGGATTCCTGTAGGCTGGCACTTGAGTACGGGCTCTGGCATGTGTGGGTTTAAGTAATATTTGTTGAATGAAGAGGATCCTGACGAGTGAGGAGAGGTTGGATTGACCCAGAAATAATCTTCTGGAAGAGGGTTAGGGGAAAAGAATAATCATGTAAGTCCAACCTTACCCACTAGAAAGGGGGATATGTGTCATGATTGTTTGAACACCTATCCAGTGTATTTCTTTAAAAAATTATTTTTACTATTCTGTTAGTCCTCACCTGAGGATATGTTTTTATTGAGTTTTATCAATGTGAGAAACATCCATCTGTTGCCTCCCCTACATGCTCTGATATGGAATGGAACCTGCAACCTAGGTATGTACCCTGATCAGAATTGAACCTACAACCTTTTGGTGTAGGAGGAAGCTCCAACCAACTGAGCCACCTGGCCAGGGCCCAGGCAAAGTAGGAAAGAGTTGGGGGACCAAGGCTTTCACTACTGTTGACCTAATCAAGGTGATTTAGGGAAAGGGAGGACCTGGTACAGATTGCTAACACTGAGGTCTGGTTTTCCACCAAGATGTCTGGGAATACCAGAGTTCTGTGAGCATCTGTGAGTACCAGGCTCTTTCTCTGGGAAGGAGTTGCTCATCTTGGAATAATGTGGGTCCCCGCTGGTGTTAGATCATACACCTGCAAGCTGGGAGGAGCTGTTGAGTAGTGTCCAGGGTAACTCAGTGGCTCTGGGTCCCAAGGGACCAACCTCTCTCCCCCTCTACCCACCCTGTGTGGAATCTCAGTGGGTAATGCCCAGGGATGGCAGGGAACAGAGTGGGGAAGCTCCCTGGAAGTGGGTGGGGATGGGGCCTGCTGGGCAGACCTCCCACGGGTTCCCTGACCTCAAATACTCTTTGCAGAGGTGGTCCGCAACACCAAGGTGGTGGAGGCAGCAGAACCCTGGGAGGAGGAGCTGGGAGCTGAGGAGGCCTGGGCAGCAGGACCCTGGGTAGTGGGGGCCATAGAGGCTGGGTCAGCCACAGGGCCTGGGCTCAGGTGGAAGCTCTGTGGGGTGTGGTGTCTCCTCCAGTTCCAGGGGCTCGTGCACTGTCAGCAGGGACGGCAGCAGCAGCAACTTGGTCAGGGTCTGGCCAGGGTCTCACAAAACTCCTCCCAGAGCCAGTGATCCCACACAAATCCTGAATGTGGCGCCCACTGTGCCTCCAGGCCTCCAGTCCCCTTCCCTACCTGCACAACCAGCTCTGTGTGCTATTCCACAGACCCATGGGACCCTTTTCCAACCCTTCTGACCTGGGCCCCGAACCCCACCTTCACAGAAGGCTTGGCACAGCCCTAAGGCTGAAATTCACCTACCCCCACACAGTCAGGAGCTTGGCCCTGTCACCACTCCAACCACATGCCCCACTGATTTATGGGCAAACCCCATCCCACCACCTCCCTCCTTTGTATGCAGGGCCACCCACACGTCTTCCTGGCTCCCACCTTCTGCTGGTGCTTTGATTTCCTACTAGCACTACTTACTCCTTTTTGGCTTCAAGAAAATAAGTCTCTGTTCTATATCTTCAATAAATGGCATTGTGTTTCAGGCACAGTGATAGAATTTTCATTCTGGATCCCAAGGTCGTTGGGCCTGACTCCACCACCAGTCCCAGTCACACATAGCTCTGGCCTGAGGCTGGATGGCACCCGAGAGAGGAAGTTCTGAGTTCCCAGGCAGGAGGGGCAGGGCCTTTTCAACTTCTGGACATAGTGGATGGCATAGCTCAACTTCCTTACTAGGTAAGATTTTCAATTCATAAACATTTCATTATAGTTGAAAAAAGTTGTAGGTTAGTTTTTTTTTTTTTTTTTTTTTTGCTTTTCAGTAATTCTAAATATTTCTGAAATTGTCCATTAAGTTGCTGCTAGGCAAATACTTTGAAAAGAAATGATAAAAATTCAAATGTTTTATAGCAAAAATGATTTTTGCCATGGGTACACTTGAACATGTTTGATATGTGCCTTCAAATACAAAGAGTTATGAGAGCTGACAAGGAACTTAGGATGGCCCATGACAGGTCACTCCCACCCTTACCTGGGACACAGCACAGAATCAAGGCAGAGCCAGGCGGACTGGATAGAACATGGGTTTAGAGCAGGGCCAGGAGGCCCCTCTCAGACAAGGGACACACAGGTTGGGGAAGCAAAATAAAAGGTGGAGGAACATATGAGTATGTGGATGAGTACCTTCTTTACATAGCATGGCCCTCATTAGCATCAAAGACTGACAAAGGATGTCAGATAAACAGAGAGGACACACCTGGTGATCACATAAACACATAGCTGAGAGACAGCCAAATGCCCACCCCCTGGAAAAACACGACATACAATTGCAGCTTCCACAGAGAATGTTCTGGCTCTAGAGCAGGGGTGGGGGAACTTTGTGGCTATATGTGTATTTATAACATCATTCTCAGGCCATACAAAATTATCATCTTAAAAATCAGCCTGCTATATTTGGTCAAACATTTAGTTAACTCACCCCTAATGCCTTGTGGAGCCAGACCAAATAATTTCATGGGCCTTCTATGGCCCACGTGCTGGATGTTCCCACCCCTGCTCTAGAGTGAAAAGCATACCCGGAATAGTCTAATTCAGAGAGAGGGGAGCCTGGGTCTATACACTGCAGCCTGTATTGCAAGGGGCTACAGCCTCACCTCACAGAAGCAAACCCACTGTTGTCCACACATCCCCCTTGGGCAGTGGAGGACACCTTTAGCCTCGTGAGATGCTTTTGATTTGTTTCAAACTCATCAAGACATTGCCGTGTTCCTTTGAGTACACGATTATGGAAAAGCCTTTCTGCATCTTTTGTGTGACTTACAGTATTGTACAGGGCCATGTTTTCCCACTCACAATGACTTTACTGATTTGTTAAGGGAAATTGGGTGGAAAATACAGTTTGGTTAATGGAAACTGGCATATATTGTGCAGCAATATAAGAGTCACTAAAAGTGATGCTGTCTTGCGATTTGCCTGGCACTGTGCTAGAGGCTTTTTATTCATCAGCTCTTTTAATCTATAATAGGTAGGCAGTGTTGTTACCTCTGCTTTACAAATGAGGCACAGAGAGATCCATGACCTTTAGGGTCACACAACTAGTAAGTGGTAGAACCAGGATTCAACTCCAGCACCAGCAGCCTAACTCTAAAGCCTCCCTAAACTGCCTCAGAAAGCAGAAAGTGACACAGTGTATAAATGGCTTTGGAACTAGGCTGCCTGGGTATGATCCGGGCCTGTCACTTACAAGGTGTGAAACTGTCAGCAAACTACTCGACATCCCCCACCTGACTTACCTCCCCACCCCGCAAATCTCATCAGTAAAATGAGGTTGTGTGACTTGAATGATGTCAGCTGTTAACCTTCTGGCACATTGTAAGAGCTCAATAAGGGTCATTACTATTTATGGCCAACATTTCTGGAAACCACCTATTCTTTTTTTAAATTTCTTTATTGATTAAGGTATTACATATGTGTCCTCATCCTCCCATTACTCCCCCAACCAACCCACCCCCACTCATGCCCTCACCACCCTGTTGTCTGTGTCCATTGGTTAGCCTTATATGCTTGAAAACCACTTATTCTTAAAATGGAGGGTATACAGTAATAATAAATTGTTAATGCCTCATTTGTAAAGTGGAGGTATAGCATTTGAATCTCTCCCACCATGGGCAAGGTGAGACTTGATGTGAAAATTTCTCACAGGTCTTATTCTGCCCGCAGCCCCCACTCCCTACCATTAATTTCCAATTCTGGTCCCCACCCCACCACATATAGCCTTGTAACCTTAAGTCTGTCCTGTCTCCCTTTTGATCCAACCTAAAAGATGACCCCTGTTCCCTGCTGGGGCCTTGCACTTTCTCTTGGAATTCAATCCAAGTCTACCTGCAGCCTTATTTTCCTTTGGACTCTTACCTACACAGCTGCTCCCCTTGCCTCAGAGACAAGAGTGAGCTATTCAGCATTGTAAGTGGTTGTATAAATAGTCATGACTTCCAGTATGCTGGATGGAAGAGTTTAATATTCTTGGAACAATATTATCCCTGGATCTTGGCCATGAGGACACGGAGGGCTGCTCTGACACCTTGCAAGGGCTTCTGGCCAAGAGCACCTATTAGATTTAATGTCTGATCCTTAGTTTCCAGGTGGATACTAGGATTCTAATCAAAAGGATATCCAAGGTTGGGGCCTGGCTGTTTTGTGGCCTGAGGAGGAGCTCAAAGGCTTAGTTGTTGCATAAAAACCCCACCCTATCCCAGAAATGAGAAGGATTTACCAGGGGTGTTCCTGCGTGCCCAGGACCTTCCTACCCTGCAGGCAGGACATGTTAGAAATTGGAGGGGGTGCTCCCCATACACCATCTCTCCTAAGCTGCAGGAGCACAGAGACTGCACATTGTAAGAGCTCAATGAGGGTCATTACTATTCATGGCCAACATTTCATAGGCCCCACTCTGTTTTGGATTGGGAGGGAGGATACCTAACTAGTCCTAGCTGCTCCACCAAGTTTTTCTATAACCTTGGCCAAGACCTTTCCTCTCCTTTATTTATTTCATTTTCATAAAATGAAGGTGCCAGGTGGATGGTCTCTGTCGCTTGTCCAAGTGTGACCCTCTTCTGTGGGGAGAACAGTGGTCTGAAGGTGTGGTAAGCGGGCCTAGGAGCTTGCATTCAGTTCCAGGAGGCTGCTCTCCCTGATTCCTGTCACATTAACGCCTTCCTCTGATGTCCAGGGGCCCACAAGCCCCCATTTCAAGGAGGTTAAAGACCCCCATACCTACACCAGGGCTGCAGCTCTTCCTTCCTTCTCAGGCAGGGGCTGCTGAGTGAAATTCTCCCTCCCTCTCGTTCTCTGCCTGAGGGGCCCTGCCCCAGTCCCACACCCCTGCCACACTTCTATGCTGCCCACTGATATCCTCCTCCAGACCTGGGTGATGCAGGGTGAGATGGGGAGCAGGGGCTGACCCTGCCAGTCACACCAGCAACTCCTCTCCAACCCTGCCTCCCACCACTGTGATCTGATGGCTGATAACTGCCCTGGGCCTCACCCTCTTGGCAGCTCTGGTTTCAGGACCTGGGAGACAAGCAGGGCAAGCTGGAGCCCTCAATTGACCTCCCCCTTTCTTTTAAACAAGAGCAAGTGGGGAGAGATGTGGAGAGGAGAAAAGGGGCACCTCTCTCCATAGAACCATCTCTTCTATAATACATGTGGGTTCTGGAGGAGGGGTGCCTGGGTTCAGATCTCATTCCACCACTTTCATCTGTGTGTTCTTTTTTTAAAAATATATTTTATTGATTTTTTACAGAGAGAAAGGGAGAAGGATAGTCAGAAACATCAATGAGAAAGAAACATCGATCAGCTGCCTCCTGCATGCCTCCCACTGGGGATGTGCCTACAGCCAAGGTACATGACCTTGACCAGAATCAAACCTGGAACCCTTGAGTCCACAGGCTGACGCTCTATCCACTGAGCCAAACCAGTCAGGGCTGTGTGTTCTTTTTTTTATAATATATTTTTATTGATTTCAGAGAGGAAGGGAGAGGGAGAGAGAGATAGAAACATCAATGATGAGATAGAATCATTGATTAGCTGCTTCCTGCACACCCCCTCCCCCCCCACTGGGGCTCCGGCACACAACCACAGCATATGCCCTGACTGGGAATGGAACTGTGACCTCCTGGTTCACAGGTTGATGATCAACCACTGAGTCATGCCAGCCTGGCATCTGTGTGTTCTTGAACAAATTATTTTTCCAAGTCTCCATTATCTGTAAGATGAGGATAATAATAAGAATACCTTCCTTATAATTCTGGTTTTTAGATTAAATGAGACTGTTCGTATAGACCTAGTACAGTGCAGTCCACTGAAAGCACTCAGAAGAGGCTAGCTTTTATTATGATGATAATTATTATTCTTTTATCCTCAGACCCAGTGGAATCTCAAGAGGCCATTTCATTCATCCTTCTACTTCCTCCAGGCCACTAATGTTCAAACTTGTCTGCCCATTAAAACCACCTGCAACCTTTCAAAAAATCCCAAAGCTCAGACTATGCCCCAGACCAGTCTCTAGGGGTAGGCCCTGCAGCTGTGATTTTGAAGCTCAATAAGTGACTCCAAGGTGTTGCAAGTTAGAAACCATTGCTCTGAGCTGTCCAATCAGTTGAAGGGTTTTCTTTAGGGATAGAAATTTGTCTAACCTCATCTGCCATCTAATATTGGCTTGGGTTAAGTATCTCTTTTGGGGACAAGTAAAATCTCTCATGCTTCACTTTAAGCCAATTTCCTCTTGTTATGAGGGAATGGAGAATAGTTATCACCCTACACCAAAGGCTCAGTTAGTAGGATTTGCTGGGAACCCTCTAACCCTTAAGGAAGTGACAGCAGCCCCCCTAGGGGCCATCCAGCTGACAGGAGTGTTGGCATTGGATGGTGGCAGCTGATCACAGCCAGAGACCAAAGAGATTTTCTAAATTCTTCTGCCTGGGGCTTCTTCTTTTATTTTATCACAATTTAATCATTCCCCACATTTAGCATGAGGGTAAATAGAAAGCTGGGTGAGCTTCCTATTTATTTAGTTGGTGGTAGAGGCATATGTGAAGGGGTTGATTACCGTATTTTCTGGTGTATAAGATGACTGGGCATATAAGATGACCCCCAACTTTTGAGAAGATTTTCCTGGGTTAAAAAGTCCAGATGGAAACTGTATGCGGCACAAAAAGGAGCCGACTGGAGACACTTGTGGTCTCCATGTGGCTCCACTGAAGTGAATGGAGTGCGGCCATTTTAGAGCTCCGCCCACCATATGCGGTGACCGCAGATTTTCCAGTCCAGCTCGGAAGTTTCAGCACCTGCCCTATAAGACGACACCCAGCGTACAAGACGACCCCTGACTTTTGAGAAAAATTTCCTGGGTTAAACAGTCGTCTTATGTGCTGGAAAATACGATATTTGTACTCTTCATGACAGAGGTTGAAAGTGAGTGATACCAAAAAGTGTTGCAGCAGATGAGAGGAGAGCTGTAGTTGGTGGATGGGGAAGGAACCTCCTTTGTCTGACCCTTTGGTTGTGCTCTTTCATATATGATCTCAGTTACTCATTCTAGTCACCACGTGAAGTTGGTATTATTATCCTTATTTTATAGGCCAGGCAACTCAGGCTCAGGGAGTTAAGCATCTTTCTAAGTCAATGGGTCAGGAAGGGGCAGAGCCAGGATTCAAACCAGGTTTCCAAAGCTGAACCAAGGATCTTTCATCACCCTCTGTTTTCCCTGCCTCTTCTCTCATCTCTGCCTGACTCAGAATCTTTGACTTCAGGCAACTCTCTCACATAGGCCCATCCCAATCCCCAGTTCTACTTCCCTTCCCTTCCCTTCCCTTCCCTTCCCTTCCCTTCCCTTCCCTTCCCTTCCCTTCCCTACCCTTCTCTTTACTGGTTTTCTCCTATTGTCTCTTGTACCTGTGAGTTTCCCTCTTCTACCAGAAGCTCCCTGAAGGGGTTAGGATCAGTATTAGGCCTGTGCAGACCCAAGGTGCTAGGACTGGGTAGCAACTGTCTTGATTTTCCTAATTCAAGTACTGAAAATTCAGGCAAAGTGAGACAATGGGTCATCCCACCAGGATCTGAAAGTAGCTGTATTTATGTTTGTTTAGTGTTCTGTGCTTTTTCACATGCTTTATAGCATTGACTCCTTGATAAATAGATGCTCTAATTTCTTTAACTATCTGAGGCTCTAGAGTAGGCGACTTGCCCAAGATCACACGTGGGTAGAAGTAGGGCTGGGAGCTGAAACCAGCTCTTGTGACAGTAAATTTCAGGTTCACTCTCCTGGAGATGGTCCACTAAAGAGTTACTGAGCAGACAGGAAGGTGTGGAGTCTTGAGGCTGCCCACAGAGCCCCTCCCAGCCCTAGGATGCCTTCTCCTCACCACTGCTCCCCACACCTCTCTTGTTCTCTCTCCCCACTCATCTTTTCCCATCTCTATAGTTGTTGGCAGCTGTGATTTCAGCCCTAACTGTTGCAAAAATATTTACATAATGTTCAAATTCAAAGGCAAAGGACATTTAAAATATTAGGAAAAAATCATTCTATAATCTTTAATAAATCAATTTAATTTCTATTCTACTTTTAAAGCCTGGCTTATCTGCATTATTATTTTTTATGAGTTCATTGTATATTTAGCTTTATTTAACACTAGAGGCCCATTGCATGAAAACTCACACAATAGACCTTCCTTCCCCTGGCTGTCAGCACTGGTTGTCCTCTGGCACTTGGGATCCGGGCCTTTGGTGGAGAAGCCAAGCCTAAAGGCCAAAGTAGCGAGGCTTGGCTTCTCCACTCTGCCTGCAGCGGAGAAGCCAAGTCTTCAGTCTTCAGTCATCTTCAGTTTTTGCTCTGCGCCTGCATATGCAAATTAACCACCATCCTTGTTGGGTTAATTTGCATACTCATCATGATTGGCTGGTGGGATAGCAGAGTGACACCAACTTGCATGTTTCCCTTTTATTAGTGTAGATTGTATCACAAGCATTTTCAGTGCTGCCATATGGTTTCCATGGTGATAATTTTATTTTATTTATTTTTCAATATACTTTCTTTTATATTTTTTCTTATTTATTTTTTCTTTATTGATTAAGAAATTACAACTGTGACTTTATACCCCCAATGTCCCCTCATCTCCCCACTCTTACCCTCACCCTCAGCCCCTGTTGTCCACATCCATCACTTATGCTTATATGCATTCATATAAGTCCTTTGGTTGATCTCTCCCCCTCACCCCCACCCTACCCTACCTTCCCTCTGAGTTTTAAGCATCTGATGGATGCTTCTCTGTCTCTACATCAGTTTTTGTTCATTGGTTTATGTTATTCATTATAATCCACAAATGAGTGAGAGCATGTGATATTTATCTTTCTCTGACTGACTTATTTCGCTTAGCATAATGCACTCCAGCTCCATCCATGCTGTTGCAAATGGTAGGAGTTCCTTCCTTTTGCAGCAGCATAGTATTTTATTGCATAGATATGCCAAAGTTTTTTAATCCAATCATCTGCTGATGAGCACTTAGGATGATTCCAAATCTTAGCTATGGTAAATTGTGCTGCTATGAACATAGGGATGCATATGTCCTTTCTGATTGGTGTTTCTGGTTTCTTGGGATATAGTCCTAGAAGTGGGATCACTGGGTCAAATGGAAGTTCCATTTTTAGTTTTTTGAAGAAACTCCATACTGTTCTCCACAGTGGCTGCACGAGTTTGCATTCCCACCAGCAGGGAACGAGGGTTCCTTTTTCTCCACATCTTTGCCAGCATTTGTCATTTGTTGATTTGTTGATGATAGCCATTCTGACAGGTGTGAGATAGTACCTCATTGTTGTTTTGATTTGCATCTCTCGGATGATTAGTGACTTTGAGCATGTGAATTTATTTGGGTGACATTGATTAACAAAATTATATAGGTTTCAGGTGTACAATTTATATTGTGTGTTCACCATCCCAAGTTCCAGGATGATAATTTAAAATAATTGTATCTAAGTGAGCAAGCAATCATTTTTCTGAGTGTGGCCATTTAGGGCTTCTTCCCTAGGTTATTTGTTATCTATCATCATCGTGATTAAGTTTCTGATGATAGTTACCATCTGTATGAGTCCAAAGGGCAGGCACACATTTTCACTAGCTGAAACTGATGGTTCTTGAATGAACTTCACCCTCTGCTTGCTGTCTGGGTTAGTGCTTCCAAGAACACGGGTCACACACCAGCATTGGTCCAGGGAACTTTATTACTGGTTTGAGAGGAGATAAATACAGAATTTGAGCTAAGTATTTAGGAATTTAATATTTTTTCCTTTTTACAGTAGAATAACTTTATGTCTATTGAATAAAAAATTGGGGCTTGTATTTTGTATACTTAAAAAAATCCTCATTTTAAAGATAAGTTGTTTTTATTCTGTTTTACAAAACATTTGGAATGAGAAGCAAAAGAGATTTTGGGATAGTTTATCTTTTGGTCTAGAAGACACTACTAGATCCTGGTAGATGTTTAGTAAATCTACAGTCATAGGCCTTTAGTGCTACAGGACCTCATCTATTTGTATTTGAGGAACCTGAGGTGTAGAGAGAAGCAGTAATGCATCCAACACAACATGGGCAGTCTTGGACAGGGTCCCCTGCCTTTCACTTGCACTCAGTGACCACAATACCATGTTTTCATGTGATTAAAATGTGAGCTGTGCACGGTGATGATAACAACGGGGAGTAAAAGCAGAGGGTAGGGGCAAACATTTTGTTCCATCATAACTCCACTCTTATCCCAGTTGTGGTTCCTAGGCAGTTAGACAACCCCTAGCTTTGCCCCAGATCTCCCTGGCACTCCCCTCCCCCAAAACAAACAAACAACCATCTCAATGGTGGAGTTTCTTAGGAAGATATGAACTAATAATTTGGGGGAAACTTGTAGAGGAGTTTCCAGCAACTTGATCCTGAGAGATTACTGCAGTCCGATCTCAAATGGCAAGAGATGAATGATAAATGATCAAGTTGGGGAAGTTTGTCTACAGTGCAATTTCTGCAACTCATAGGTATGAGGTTTGAAACAGATGTTGCTGGCAGGCAAACTGAACATAAATACTCTCCTCCCAGGATTTGGAAAGTGCCCCACCCAGTCCATGCCTGTGTGTATATATAGAGACTGAGCCAGATCTCTTGCAAAGGAGTTACACTTCTTTCCACCCTGGTTTCTGCCTCCTTCCAGCTGGGCCTTTGCTTTTGTCTGCTTGCCTGGATGCTCCAGCAACCATGAGCCGCCAGTTTAGCTCTCAGTCGGCATTTAGCTCAAGGAGCAAGCGTGTTTACAGCCTCGGCTCTCCTGCAGGCTCTGGTGGTGTCAGGTTGGCTGTGGGCTCTGTGTGTCAGGCCCGAGGGAGGTGTGGTGGTGGTGCTGGTGCTGGGTATGGAAGCCATGCAAGGGGGTTTGGCTCTCAGAGCCTCTACAATCTGGGTGGCAGTAAAAACATCTCGGTTAACCTAGTGGAGAGAAGCTCCAGTGGTTTCCGCCAGGGTGGGGGGGTGAGAGGGGGGTTTGGAGGGGTCAGGAGCTTTGGCACTGGTGCCTCTGGAGGTGGTGGTTTGGGAGGTGGCACTTTTGGTGGTTTTGGGGGTCGTGGCTCTGGAGGTGGTGGCTTTGGAGGTGGTGCCTTTGGGGGTGGTGGCTTTGGAGGTGGTGGCTATGGAGGTGGTTTTGGGGGTAGCAATTTTGGGCTTGGGGGCTTTGGTCCTTCTTGTCCCCTGGGGGGCATCCAACAGGTGAGCATTAACCAGAGTCTGCTACAGCCTCTTGACCTGGAGGTGGACCCTGAAATTCAGAGGGTCAAGACCCAGGAGCGGGAGCAGATCAAGGTTCTCAACAACAAGTTTGCCTCCTTCATTGACAAGGTGAGTGCCTCCAGCGCAGGCAGAGCCTCTGGGCCCCGGCCATGTAACTGAGAGAGCCTTGTGCCCTGCTGTCCCTCACCACATTGTGCTGTCTTGGTTTGGTGGTGAAAACCGCTTCCAGATGTGTATGTCCTGGGACCTTAAGAAAGTAGTTACCTCATTTAGGCCTCAGTTTGACTTAATGAGGGAATTTGTCTCTATCTTTTTTTTTTTTTTTTTTTGCGGAAAAGCAGATAAGAGGTGTGAAAATTCCCAATAGACAAAATACATGGTATAGTAATCGCATTCTCACTCATGATTATTCACTTTCCATCCATCCATCCATCCATCCATCCATCCATCCATCCATCCACCTATTCATCCATCCTTTCACTCATCCATCCCATAAACATTTACTAAGCATCTATTATATCCCAGACAATGTGCCACAGGGTGACTCCTTGTCCTCAAGGAGCCATGACAGAGCCTAGGTGAATACCCTGGCAGATATCACTGAGGGCTAAAGCCAACAGCATACTAAGTAGAATCCTGTCTGAGTTCCTCATTGTAGGTCATCAAGGGCCAAGAATGAGCCAGATGAAGCTTTTGAAGACCTCTTGCCCCGCCTCCCCGCTAGTTTCCTGATTAAATCAATGGTGAACACCTTACTCCAGCATTTCCTTTTGTCTAGAGGTAGAGGCACAGTGGCTACTGTAGGATCCCTGAGGAAGGCTTTGCCCTTGTGGTTGTAGTGGAAAGCACCCTGGAGTACAAAAGATTCTGGATTCTCAGGGACTTTCCTTCAGTCCCCACAGGAGTTCTGTGTTGAGGCCAGAGTTTGACCTGTGATCTGACAGCAGAGGTGCCATGGCCAAGGTCCAGCTTTGGGTTGCATACCTGGTCTCTAATATCTGGGTCAATGTTGGGGGTGGGACAGAGTGTGTGAGCCAGGGGAGGTGAGGTAAGAGTGTTGAGGCCCAGAGATAGCCTCAACAGAGTGCTATCAAAGTGCTTCTGGCTACTTCTGATCACCTTGGATGGGAAATCTGGTTGAATATCATCACACCTCAGGCATAGGCAGGGACTGGGAAGGCTTGACTGGAGCAAGGGGGGGGCAGATGAAGGAGACATGACTGGAAGGTCAAGGCTAGACCAAGGGAGGGACAAGAACAAGAGCAGGTTGGGGAAGAGGGTCAGTGAAATGACTGTGGGCTGCTGGCAGCTGATCTCCTGAGACTCATTTAATTGTGGTTCCTGCCATCAATAGGACATCTGTTCAGTTTTGCAGTGTGGGGCTGTGCAATGAGGCCAAGATTCAGGAAAGTATGGCTTCTTGTTCTTCCCCAAGGACATGGCCTATGATGACCATGAAGAGAGAGTTCTCATCCAGGAAGGCAGGAAGGGAGAAGGCTTCTACTGCAGTGACTTCTGACACTAGTTTCCTGCTTTCACCCTTAACCCTTTCCAGCTTATTCTCTTTTTTTAAAATACATTTTTATTGATTTCAGAGAGGAAGGGAGAGGGAGAGAGAGATAGAAACATGAATGATGAGAGAGAATCATTGATTGTCTGCCTCCTGCACGCTGCCCACTGAGGATCAAGCCCTCAACTCAGGCATGTGCCCTGACAGAGAATTAAATGGTGACCTCCTGGTTCATGGGTTAACACTCAACCACTGAGCTATGCCAGCTGGGCGATCCAGTCTATTCTTAGCATCATAGGAGAACTATTCTTAAAAATATCATGCCACTCCTCCACTTAACTCCTATATTGGCTTCTTGTCTCATTTAGGATAAAAGCCAAAATCCTATAAGATCCTATATAATCTGGCCCTCCAACCCACAGCTGCTGCTAACCTCTGGCTTGCATTTGTGAGAATTAGGCAACATTGCCACCACTAAATGGAATAGCTCTCAAGCTGCAAGGTTTAGTAACAGAGTGAGGCCTGGAACTTAGTTCCCCAGGGTACAAACTCACTGTCAGCAGTGGCCCTGCACTCCTTCCCTGCCTCTTCTCCAGCTTTCCTCTTGCTCACCAGCACACTATTGCATTCTTGCATTCTCCATGCACCAAGCATGGTCCTACCTCAGGGCCTTTCCCCTTGCCATTTTCTCTGCTTGGAACGCTTTCCACAGAAGAGTGGGCTGGCCTCCCCCCTTACCTCCTTCAGGTTTTTAGCTCAGATGCCACTGTTTCAGTGAGGCCTTCCTTGATCTCCCTATTTAAAGTAGCACCCTCATCCCAGCATCCCTCTCCACCATCCCTGTACCGCTTTTCTCCATAGTCCCCGCAGTCATTTGACATGGTATATTTTGCATTTCTTTACACTTGTCTCCCTGAATAGAATGTAAACTCCTGGAAAACAGGGGTTTTGTCTGTTTTGCTTATTATTGAATCTCCAGAATCCAGAATAGTGCCTGGTATATGATAATTGTTCAATAAATCTGTGCTGAATGAAAAATGGAGTCAGCCCTTCATGTGTCAGGCTTGACTATCAGAGAGTAGGAATAGAGACAAAGGCTTTTTGTGTTGTTGTTTTTTTGCCAATGACTGAAAGGGGCCTCAGGAAGAAAAGGGGGGCAGTCCAGTTCTCTTTGTTCAGCTGACATTGAATCCTCTATGCTGGGCAGCTCCAAAGCCTTTAGCATTTCATTAGCCTGTGATACTTATAAATCATCTTCTCTGTGTTGGGCACTGTGTGTCCATGGTCTCAGCACCCGTGTCCACTGGAGAACAAAGCAAACTTGGGCCTGCCTTCCTGGGACTCATGCCTAGCAGAGAGGGCCATATTAACCAAACACCCAAAGCCTGCAAATCATAATAAATGTCATGAGGGAGAAACAGACTGACGAGGGGAAAGCAGAGAGAGATCACTTTAGTTGGGCCCTAAAGGGTGGATAGGAGTCAGCCAGGCAAAGAGTTGGGGAGATCTGGGCTGCTGAGGCACCAGGAGGTCTCCGTGGCTGGGATGCCATGAGCAGGAGGGAGAGGGGCACAAGAAGTCGAGTGGGATGTGCTTTTTCCAATAAGCAGGTTAGCTCATCATGATGCTAAATTTTATGTGTTAGTTGAGTTTTTTCTCAGTATTGCTGATGAGGGACACAGCCAGGAGTGTTTTGGGAAGCCTGGGGAAAATTTTCATTGATTTTTCTAGTTAAATCTCATTAAAAATTGCCTGGCACTTCCTGAAGTTAGCCTCTGCCTTTGCAGTTTGTGTGGCCTAACCAGAACCACTGTTTCTTTGACCCAGGAAGACTCAGGCTAATCCCAAAGCATTCAGAATTGTCTGACTACACCCTCATTGTTTGATGTGGAGATTCCCTGTGGGACCATAGGATTCTTTCTTTTGGTCCCCACAATACAACATGGGCCTATGAACAAGTGTTCAGTAGATTTCTCCACCCCCAGGGAGTGCCGCCCGAGTGAAAATAGGCCAGGTGGCAGAAATTTCTCACGTGTTTCGAGCTGTGCTGACAAACCTGTGAGAGCTGGTTTGCCTTATCTCTTGCTTTCATAAGTCAAACATAAATGAGCCACAAGAAACAGTGTTTTCTGTGCACATTTTCCTAGAGTCAGAACCCAAAGGGAGTTAACAAGGGCTGGACCCTCTGATGGGCAGTCTCAGGGCGAGGGATGCTGGGCACCCTCCTAGTGCAATATTGCGGAGGGGGGGGTGTCTTCAGGGTTCTGACAACACAAGCAATGGATCGGGAGAGAGAGTGTGTGTGTTCACCTGAGCAAAGCATAGTGGCATCCAAGGTCTTCACTTAAGATATAGGAGGGGAGGCTCCATCTGTGGGCGGCAGGCAGAGGTAAGGTGAGGGGTGATTATCATCCATGTACTTGGTCTGTACTGCCAGCCAGCTCTCTGGACCTTGTACCTGACCTCAGTGTCCACAATTTTTGGGAAGAGGTGCTGAGAGTATAGGATGATGTCCATTTTTGATTCTCTGTATAAATGAAGGAAATAGCAATCTGGGTGGTTCCCTAACACTAGACAACCCTCAGGTCCTGACTTTGGGGCACTGGAATACATTTCACAATATGAAAAAAAAAATGAGAACATTTACTTTTAAATTCTGCCTGGGTTATGAAAGCATTTCAATGAGACGACCTTCCTGAAAAGCATACCGGCAGACAGCGGAGGTGATGGGGACACCCAGGCATGTTGGCTCAGGAATCAGATAATATTCTAAACCAAATTTTTCTTTCCCTCCTCTTGTTTCCCTTTCTCTCAGTCACTTAAAGCATCAACCACAAAGACTAATACGCCTGGGATGTGTCATTGCTTCAGGTGCCAGATCGCTATTTCCTTGTGTTGGTACAGATCAACCGAGTGGGATAGTGACTGCTATGTAAATGGAGGTAGTTAAAGGAAATAAGGGCTCGGTTGGAGGGATTTGCCTTCAACACCAGAGTTAGCTTAGAGTTCATTTTAGGCTTGTTGATTTTACAGCCATGGGCCAACCATCAGCAACCACACTGTGCTCATGTCCCAAAGAAAGGGATGCTCTCTACCCCTGGAGGGGCCATCCTGAGTTCTGGGCATGCTGGGAGCCTGCCCAGCCTCCTCTCCATGGGATTGTTTCTCACACCCACGACTTGGGGTGAACTTGGAGTTCTCTTGTTTTAGGTGCGATTCCTGGAGCAGCAGAATCAGGTGTTACAAACAAAATGGGAGCTGCTGCAGCAGTTAAACACGTCCACTCAGCCCTTCAGCCTGGAGCCTGCCTTGGAGAACTACATCAGCGAGCTGCGGAGGCAGGCAGACTTTCTCAACGCAGAGCAGATGCGCCAGAGCTCGGAGGTCATGAACATGCAGGATGTGGTGGAGGCCTACAAGAACAAGTGAGGCGCTAGGCTGGCAGAGCGCTCAGGAGGAAGCATGGCAGGGAACTGATTCACGGGGCAACACACTCTGCTTCAGAGTTACTGTGGAAGGGGTGGGAGCAGGGCCACTCTGCACAGCCACACACGCTCTGCACTGCACAGCTGCTGGGCGCCGTTTGCATATGGTATCCTTGATACTGCCAATCAGCCCCCAATTGTATTGCGTGGGGACGGGGAAAACTAGCTCCATGGATGTTGGAGCCTGGTAAGCCTTAGATCTGGTGTGGGCTTTGCCACTTTCTGGCTGCCTGCAAGCTCATCTGTGCATACTTACAGTTTTCACATTAGTAAAGTGGGGATAGTAAGTACCTTCCTTGTTAGATTGTTGTTAGAGGGGTAGATCGTGGCTCTCAAACTTTAGTGTGCATCAGCTTGTTAAAATCAGAACCACCAAGTAGGTATGGGATGGGGCTGAAGTGTTTGTATTTCTAATATTCCCAAGGGATGATGATGCTGGGAGACTGGGGGCCACACTTTAAGATCCACTGGTTTGGATGAAGTTATTCTTAACAAGTTTGTAGGCTGTGTTTGCACCTACTGAGCTCGCAGTAAGCATTAGTTATTATTAATAATAATGGTGGGGGTGACAGGACTTGTCTAATTCTACATCAGCTGCTCTTTCAACCTGCAGACAACTGAGAGGCCTTACCCTCCCATGCTGGGGTTGCAAGGTGCTGCTCTTAGCATCACCGTGACATGCTTACTGCATGGGGCCAATAGAACGTCAAGTGTGTGTGAATTGAAAAGGGAGAAATGAAATTCCCACTGAAGGGGGTCGGGGTGAAATTTTTTTCTCTTTAAAAAAATTTAGTTAAATTGGTTACTTTAAGTTCTTAATTAAAACATGATTGAGCTTGATAAGCTTACAAATAAAATGCGGACACGCTGGGAGTGTTCTATTGTGGCTCTGGGTTTTCCACCTTAGATCATTGTCCCCTTTGTTAACCTGGAGAACCAGAAGCCGGCTCCAGCTGCTTGCCAGCCCTGGGGGGGTGTGTGGGGGGGAAATCAGAGTCCAAAACAGTACAAATTTAAGGAATTCTGAACCTCCCCCTGTAAGAAGAACCCTCAAGGAGTTGTCAGCCCCTGCAGCCTGTCTGTGTTTTTTACCTTCTCCCCACAGATATGAAGAAGAAATCAACAGGAGGACCAACAATGAGAATGACTTTGTCATCCTAAAGAAGGTGAGGGATGGGAGTGCCTAGTCGGGACCTGAGGCCCAGGAGGCTGAGCAGGGTGAAGAATTCCTGTGGATGCTGTGTGACCGAGGAGGGATGGATAGGGTGACCTTGGGGTTCAGCTTGTTGCCCAAATGCTGGGGCCCTTATACTGAAAGTGATGCTAATATGGATCTTTAGGAATTCTTGGTTTTTTTAAATCTCTCCAGGGTCCAGAAAGTGAAATTAAATTAACTGACAGCTTTTGAGTGTTAGTGATGTATGGCCCTGGGACCTGTGGAGGGACCTAGGGTGTTATGTGTGACTGACCAAGATGAAGAGCTTGGTGTCACACTTCCTTCTGTGCAGAAAAGCCAGAGTTTGGAGATCCTTTATTTGAGTGGGGTGAGGACATTTGTAGGCAAGGAAATACACCCAGATAAACGTTGCCACTTGCCCAGGCCACCCAACCAGGTGGTGGCAGGCAACATCTGGGCAAAAAGTCAGACTGTCTTTGCTTGTTGTTCAGGATGTGGATGCTGCTTATATAAACAAAGTCGACCTACAGTCGAAGGTGGACCTTCTGGTCGGGGAGGCCAATTTCCTGAAACATATATTTGAGATGGTGAGTTCATAAGAAACCCTTGTCTTTTCTCACATCTTACAAGCTGTACGGGCTGTAAAGTGGGGAGGCCTGAAACCAAACATTGTCCACTAGGGAACAGTCACCTCAACCCTCTTAAACCTAGTGCTCAGGATTCCTGGATGGGTGCCCTGGAGATGGGAGGCAGGGAAAGTCCTGAGGGAGGAGGAGGTGAAGTTGGCACTACTTGTGTCTGGGAAATAAGGTTAACCCCTGGGACAGTCAGGGGTAAAGCCCACCAGAAATCTTTTATCAGTACTGGAAGTCAATGGGGCTGTTAAGAAACTCCATAGGAGAGGACATGTGGATCTTAAAGGGAGTGAAGATGAAGACAGCAGTGGTGAGGGGTAGTATGCTCTCACCACCCTTGGTCCCATGTCACCCATGTCTAACTTGGGGGCACTGCTCTGGGCCCGATGCTGGTATATTTCTATTATACAAATGAGACAACTGAGGTACTGAGAGAGTAAATCACCTACTCAGTTACCCAGCTAGTCATGGTAGAGTCCAGACTCAAAAGTTAGTGTGAGTGACTGCAGCATGTGGAGTTCTTTCTACTGCCTCTGAGAGTCCCAGTGCTTTCATGGAGCAAGTCTGCCTGTCAGAAGGCCCAGCTCAAGGTGGCGGCCAAGCCAGAGTAAGGCAGAGATACAGGGCACAGGAGTGGCATGATGGGCAGGTAGCAACTGTAAGCCCCTGAGTTCAGGCTCTTTCTCTCCCTGGCCTGGGTGCCTTTACGTTTAGTAAGGTGCTTCTCAGTGCACAACAGCAATTTAAAGAACTTGCCCCCGAATGTCCTATCTGGCCCAGGTTTCTGGCTTTCCCAGAAAGCCTTGAGGGGCAGAAAAGGGAAAATGAGGCCCCAGGCAGACAATAGGAGTCAGCCTGTGGTCCATGCCTTCAGGAGCTGTCCCAGATGCAGACCTACATCAGTGACACCAATGTCATTGTGTCCATGGACAATAACCGCTCCCTGGATCTGGACAGCATCATTGAAGCCGTGCAGATCCAGTATGAGATGATCGCACAGAAGAGCAAGGAGGAAGCCGAGGCGCTGTACCAGACCAAGGTGAGCCCTGCTGCCCCACTACCGGGCTCGGGACTAAAAACTAAGCATACCTCCCGGAACTTGTATTGTCTTTCTCTTATTTCTAGCATCAAACATATTTGTTATAGAAAACTTAAAAATTACACATAAAGGTTACTCATCTCTCTCTACCACTATTAATATATGAGTATATTTTCTACCAGTTCTTTGTAGCTAATATTTATTGAAAACTCATGTGTGCCAGACACTGCACTATGTACTTTATATATGTTATTTCATTTACTCCTTACAGGCAACATCTGGGCAAAAAGTACGCCCATGAAGTGTGGGTTTTATTATCCCTATTTTACATGTAATAGAATAGAAGATATACCTAATTTCTCTAAAGTATTGTGGCTGATAAGTGGCAGAGGCAGGACTTATAACTCAAGAATGCTTTATAGCAGCCCATGCTTTCAATCATTATAATATTTTATTTTTGCACAATGAGGTCTTTTAAAATATAATTTTGTGCTTTTCTCTTTTGCTTATCACTTTGAATGCCTTTCGGTGATATTACATATTCTACATCATCTTTAATAGTAGTGTGGTAGCCATGTTAAGAATAGACTTTCCCTTTCAGATAAACATCTCTGTATTTAAGTCTTTGGGCACATCTTTGGTTACTTCTTTAATATAAACATGATCTGGGCCTTTCTGGAGTGAAGACTCTGTAGGTAAGGGTCAAAGGCTAGTCACTAAATTCTAAACAACTGGCACTTGAGATCCGCTTTGTGGATGGGTTACCTGTGGCCAACTCCAATCTTGCTGACCTCTGTCCCACTGTCCTTCAGGCGGAGGTTCTGACTGGCATGAATTTTAACAACAGACTGGGGAGATAGATAGCCAACCATGAAAACATCAGAATGTAGAGATTCCTTTGAATCAACCCTCCTCCTTCCTTCCTTCAGAGTCATGGCCTATGGGTAGAGTTCCTATTGTTAAACCATGTAGACATGGAAAAGGAGATAGAGAGGAAAATGCAAATAAACATGGAGCATGCTGAGGGCCCCTGAGGAAATGAGGGCCTGGCTGCTAGGGAAACCATTCTGGAAAAAGGTAGGAAGAAATATGGCAGGGTAGAAAAAGTGAGGTGGGTTCCCGTGTGGGTAAGGACCAGTGCAAAGGCTTAGATGTGGGGAAAGGAGGTAAAAAGGGTATCAGGAGCTATCATTGCCTGTCTGGGATGTAGGACTGGCCCAGACATTGGTGGGAATGAGGGAGACTTGGTGTGTGTGTGTGTGTGTGTGTGATATCTGGGAACTTTTCCAGGGGAGAGGGTATTTGGCCGGGAAGACAGATCCACTCTCCCCTGGAGGGACTTATGGTAAGCAGAAAGCTGAGTGTGATGCCACCTTTGACCCTCAGTTCCAGGAGCTCCAGATGACAGCAGGAAGACATGGAGACGATCTGAAGAACAGCAGGATGGAGATTGCAGACCTCAACCGCACCATCCAGCGGCTGCAAGCTGAGATCGGCAGCCTCAAGAAGCAGGTGAGATGGGAGTTCAGGGTTGGCTGATCAGACATGCCACTTTCCATGATGCCGTGCTGATGAGGCTTCTGAAAATCAACCTTTGCGTGTTTCATCTCTCTGACCATCTCCCGAGCAGAATGATCAGATGCGCTCGATCATTTCGGATGCAGAGGAGAAAGGAGATCAGGCCCTCCAGGATGCAGGGCAGAAGCTGCAGGGCATGGAGGAGGCCCTGCAGCAGTCCAAGGAGCATATGGCCCGACTGCTGCGTGACTACCAGGCACTGCTAGGAGCCAAGCTGTCCCTGGATGTGGAGATAGCCACCTACCGCAGGCTGCTGGAGTGCGAGGAGAGCAGGTGGGCCATCTTTTGGGGCCAAAGCATAGGTTGCACTGCTGGAGTAGTGGGACTGACTATTTGGAGAGAAGAGCATCCCAGCTTTTCTGGAAAGATTGGTAGCCCAGGGTGAACAGAAACATTCAAGGCAGAAACAGAGGATGTGTGATTTGACCGTTCATTGTCATTATTCTCCTGCCTCTAAGCAGACTGTTCCTGTATCCCAAGCCAAGTCACAGCAGCCAGGTGGTGACCCCACAATGCTAAAAGCCTTCAAGAAAATGTTTAAAATCCTTCTGGCCCCACTGGCCCCCTGACCTCACTGCCCGCGTGCACACCTTTCCTATAACAAGGCTTGGGGACAGCTCTCTCTTCCCATGGGCCCTCTCTGCTCCTGTTTGTCTCCAGGCTGCGTGCCTTCCTTTGGGCTTTGCAGGTCCGGCTAATGTGTGCTTTGGTTTTATAGGATGTCAGGAGAGCTGCAGAGCCTCGTGAGCATCTGTAAGTAGCAGAGCCCCGGGCCTGGGCTGGTTGTTGCTAAGGGGAGGAGGGCTCAGCAGGTTGCCCGGCAGAGAACTGGCAGTGAGCATTTTAGTTTCCAGTCCCACACAAATGAACTAACAACTGCAAAGCCTGGAGAAATTCTTTGAAATAAATTGTGATTTTAGTTCTTCTTTATCTTAATTTTTATTATCCCTAATCATCAGCACAGCTTAGAACTCTTCAGAGTGTATCAATAGTGAGAAGGTACTGTCGCCTCCTTTTATAGCATGAAGAATACTTTGAAAATGAGAATACTTTTATCCAGTGTATCTTTCTGCAAGTCAGATGCTGCCAGTGATGAAGGATGTGGGAGGCTGCCCTGGGGTGGCTGTAGGTGGGCACCCCTGCCCAGTCCTTCTGACCCCCCATCTGGGCTGCCTTCTCCCCACAGCTGTGCAGAGCAGCCAGGTGTCTCTCAGTGGTGCAGGAGGCGGCGGTGGTCGAGGCTCTGGAGGTTACAGCAGCGGTGGAGGCGGCGGTGGCAGCAGCAGCTGGGGCTCCCGTGGTGGTGGCGGCGGAGGATACGGAGGGGGCTCCCGAGGGGCCAGTGGAGGTGGTTATGTGGCCAGCGGTGGAGGAAACTACGGAGGGAGCAGCAAAAGCGGCAGGAAGTTTGGGGGCAGAAGTGGCGGCTCCTCCAAACTGCAGATCATCCAAACTTCTACCAATACTTCTCACAAGCACATTGTGGAGTAGGGACGAAGGTTACTGTGACCCCTAGCCCCTGTCCCCTCCTCACGCCCTTCTGATCCCCTCTTACTTACCTTTTCCTGATGGGTCTCAGCAGTTTTGCCAATAAAATTATCTCTAGATGGGGAAGCAGGTGGGTAACTCCAACAGCAGATCTTTCTATGGTGGACACTAGCTGGCAGTCAGAACACAGACAGTCAAATTCTCAACTCAGACTCCACCTAGAGGGCCCTGTTCCTGTCCCCAGATGCCCAGGGCCTAGGTTAGTCATTGAGTAAAGAGCATGGACAAGGCTGACAATGGAGAGTCCACCTTAGGCACACCAGGTTCTTCAGTCCCAGGTTCCCTTTCCTGCACCTGGGCTGCTCTGGGGGCAAGAATCCACCCCTCAGGGACCCACAAAATGAGGCCTTTGGAGAAGGCAAAGCTTGGTAAGGGGCTCCTCTGTGCCAGGGACCAATTCCTACTTCTTGGTCTGTAACCTCACACTACCATGTTGATGGCGAATGTGGATTGGCTGCCCACATCAGACACCCATGCCATGTCTGGCTCTGATTCTGAATCTCTGTCTTAAGAAGCACTGTCTCCTGGACTAACAGACCCAGGTGAGAGTATGTCAGAAGGCCTGAGTTTTAGTCCACAGGGAGGACTGCAGAGAGCAATGAATGGAGGAGTTGATGGACAAGCAATCAAGTTCTGTTCTGTCCTGTCCCTCCTGACAGCTCCATTCTTTGGAAGCCTGGCCGTTTCTGAAATTTGGTCTATAGCAGCCCTTCTGAGAATTGTCCAATAGGTTGGGCACATGCAGCCCAACTCTGCTATGTCCAGGCACCCAGGCCTCGAGCAGTGTGAGGATAAGACTTGAGTCTTAGGAAGTTCAGTCTGAACCTGGCTGCAAGCTGCCCTTTATTTGCAAGGTAGCTTAATGCTCTTTCCCAGATGGCAGAGTCCTTTCTGCCTCTGTTCTCTGTGACTTAGCACTGTGTGAGAATTCACTCTTCATTTTGGTCCTTAACGTAAGATGCTTGAGATGTGCTGAAGGGGACAAAAAATGGAAAGTATTGATCAACTAAGAGGCCTTGAGAGAGGGAAAGTGGCTTTACTTCTAAGGTCTGAAGTCACCTTCACATGCTCGCTAAGTCCTAACACAATGTCCAAGCTCATGATTCTTTTGGAGCAACCGATGTGCTCAGTGTGGGTCACTTGGGGAGTGCTGTGACATCATCATTTTCTGGTTGAAGGTTGTACCTTGAAAGGTTTGACATTTATGGTGTTTCTACAATAAACTTTCTGTGATCCCAGACTACTCTATGGTCAGGAAATGAGTTATCTTTAATTTCTGCAGGCCTCTGAAATTATTCGTATTTGGAAAGTAAAGTTTACTATTTTTATTATTTATTATTGCACAAGTAATACATCATCTTGCAAAACCTTACAACATAATATTTTTAATCCTTAAAGTGATCATTCAAAAGTCAGATACACATTTGTCCAATTAGCTCTTACTGTGTGGCAGCCAGTGGCCCAGGCACTGAGAATGCAATGTTGAATGAACACATTTCTGAATCCGAAGGCTGCTTACAACCAGAGGAGGAGAAGGTTCAGAGGGAGGAGAAATCAGAGTATGTGTCCAGCACAGCAGGAATATTGGGACCTGCAGCAGGTGTCAATGCTATGGAAGGGGAGTCCCAACAGGTTCCTGGAGGGCTGTAAAGTGGAATAAGGCTGGGAAACAGAGACAGGGAGGGTGTGGGCAGCAGGTCAGGGAATGGCCCTCCAGATAGTCTGCTCAGAGACTCAAAGATAAAAGAAGGTGAATGTGTGTGAGTCAGAGGAGGTAGCCTCACAGGAGAAACTGAGCTGGGAAGACAAGAGGCTAAGCCCAGTGAGGGTCTTGGGCATGAGGGTCTTTCATTGATGCTCCTGAGGGAAGCATAGATGCAGAAATTAAAGAATGGAGCAAGTTAAGCTGTCACCTCATCCTACATGATATTTCTGAGTCCATATAAAGAAATCACATAAAAGACGTGACCTACTTTCTCATTCCCAAAAGGATTACAATTGGAACTTGGTTATGAGATTCACTTAAATATGACTGCAACTCATATTGATAAGACATTGTGTTCTCAGACACACCTCTACATTCTCTCAGAAAAGTTCCTCCACATTTCATCTGTCTTGGTGGCAGGCCTGTGTGGGGAGGGGTTGGGAGAGGGAAAGGTGGGCAGGTGGCTGCCTAAAAGGAAGGAGAGGTCACAGACCCATGCAATTCTTACACTTGAGTCAAAGACCAAGGGCACGAGGACAAGGACAGGAAGACAGGGATAAACACTAGTGGGTATAAACATGATTTAGAGTATTCAACTGACAGTGGTAACACATGAGCCAACAGGTGTGATGGCTGTTGGGAACAGGCATGGGGACCAAGAATAGAGTGTTGTTTAGAACCTACTTGTTCTCTTCTGTAGTCAGACCACTCAAAGGACACTGCTAAATAAGAGCCACTCAGAGAACAGTGGCCAAGACAGTGCTGATGGGGCATCAAAAGCCTGGCCACACGAGGACCATGCAGGGTCCTGGAGAAAAGTGTTTTGGGGAGATATGATGGCTAATTGCAAAGATTTGAAGAGCTTCCGTAGCAAAGAGGGGCTGACCCCAGCTGATGACCCAGATGGACAAGGCGGGGACTGCAGCAGATTTGGCTCAACATAAAAGTACTGTTGTATTGATCCTGAAATGGGAGAGGGAGAGGCCACATTTCAAGCACAGGTTGGTTAACCATTTGGCAAGAGATTGCGGGAAGAGTGAAGGATGGGTGGGGATATGTGTGTGGCGGTATTTCACATCTTTGCTGCCCTAAGAATTCATGTGATGACATCTGAGAAAAAAGGAAAAAAGGAATTATACTCTCTAGTTTACATTTGGGAAAAGTAAGATCAGATACCAGAAGAGGAGCAAGTCATGGAGAGGCCAAGGACTCTAGCCAGGATTGTAAAGTGAACCCAAGTTTTCTGGCACCACCAGAACTATTACAGGGTGTGGACTTGATTATCCCTGGATCATACTTGTGTGTGTGATATTATTAGGGAATCCACATTGGCTCTGGGGAAAAATACAAGGGCAAGGCCAACCTGAGGTCATCTTTCCCATCCTTCTCCTTCTGTGCAGAAGCTGGGTTGTCCCAGAAAACATGACTTGTCTTTTCTCTTCAGAAGCCTTGCCCATCTTAGTCCTGGTCGAGGTGGGAACCATGTGACTAAATTGTAGGAATATTGGAGTGGGGATTCCACAGAGTAAGAGCATGAGAAATGAAGGCCAAGGAAAGAACAGTTAATTGAGGAGGACCTCACAGTCTAACTGATAAGTCTTGAGATGATATTTTGGGCCTGAGCAATGGAATCCAGCACTAAAGACACCAGAAGAGGTTTCCTGGGATTGACATTATTCCTGTTACAGAAAAGGAGCAATCCCATTGGGAACAGTGAGCAATTTCCTAACTCTTTACTGTACACAAAATGCTCCCACATGCATGATCTCTATGATTCTCCCTGGCCCTGGGAGAGGGCTGGGGAGACCACATGTAGGGTCTTCTAGAAACCAGAGAGCACTCAACCCCTGTTTCCCATAAGGCAGATACTCAGAGGGAGAAGCAAGCAGGTCCATCCATTTATTAGCGGAGGGGCAGCAGCAGAGAGTACAGCACTCAGGGCAGCAAGACTCCCAGAGAAAGTGTGCCAGCTGCTCCTCCCTCTGAGAGGCTGTGGTCGGGTGGGGCGCTCTGGGAATCTAAATTTAATTTCACCAGCTTCTCATCTACATAGATTTCAATCTGGGGACATGGTGAACAGGAGGAGCAACCATTGGCTTAATAGAATTCCAACTCTGTTTGACCTAGGACAAGGTGTGCATTTCTGGGCTGGGAAAATCCTTGGTCTAAGGAAGTCTTTCAAGAATGTCACCTCACCCTCAATTACCGACAAGTTGGCCCAGGATGTGTCTTCAAATTATGAGCCATGTGCTTTGACAGTCAATTTTCAAGCACCAGAGTAACCCTCACAGTTTTGAGGGACCTGCTGCTCTGGTTTTTTCAGCTTTCTGGTCAGGATAGGAAACTGTATGCCTTTGGGTCGATCAACACTGTTACAAGGCTGAGCTGGGAACATGGGATGTTGGGAGGTTCTTGAGCATGGAGGGTTGGTTCTGAATGTCTCAGTGCTAGGCCTGAAGGGTGGGTGGGGGGGTCTTTGAGTGTGTGGCCCAGTTGCCACACCTGTCCCAATGTGCTTAACCTCAGAGATCGTCCTCACTGCAGAACAGGCATTCCACAGTGGGCGTAATTCCCAGTCTAGCCTCACTTCCGTCCACTTCAGGTGTGCTCAGCATTGCTTCCTGTATGAGATGGACCCCTAGGTTCCCCGGTACAGAATTATGCCCCTCCCCCCCAAAGGATTTCTCCCACAGGATGGCTTCATTTCAAGGACCCGAACCTCCTTTCTGGGTCTTTCCACTTTTTCTAGTGAAGCAGGGGCTTGTTCTAAAGCTTTTCCTGATTGTTATGTAATCTTTTGAGCCCTCCAAATGAAAGGATGAGAGAGAATTCCCCCTCCCCTCTCTGTCTATCATTTACCACACTTCAATTTCCCTCTAAGTCCTTATTTTACAGATGAAGAAACTTAGGAGGCTCAGAGAGGGTAAATGATCTACCTAGAGTTGCACAGCTACAAATTTGCAGTCTAGAGTGGTGCCTGGTCTCCATGCCTCAATTTAGATAACCTGCACCATCCTTTCCTACACACTCACCTGTGCCTTCCTCCTTTCAGGCCCCTACTCTGCTCCGGCACAGCTGATGGGTAACTCCTGGGGCCCTCCTTCTTTGCTCTCTGTCCTGAACAGACTGCCCCTAGTTCTGCACTTCTTCCTCTTGTATAAGAAGCCTCAGTCCCTCCTCTGCGGGCTGCCAGCTTTCAACATCTCACCCCGCCTCCCCATTGTTTGTGATTCTCCTTTCTGCCTCCCAGGCTTTGCTTTCCCCCTCCCCTGAAATTTCCCTCTCCCACGTTCCTGGTGGAGTCCCGCAGGGCTGGGTGGCTTGTCATTGCATGTTTCTGATTGATTCTCTTTCTCACTTCCATCCCTCAGAAAGCTCTCAAAACATCACCACACCTGCCCCTGCCATGGCCTGTCTGTGGCATCCTCATCTCCGTGATCAGTTCTGGGTGTGTGTGTGTCCTCGGGGTTGGAGGTGCTCTGGCACTCTGTTATCCAGAACTGATGATGGTACCCTTCAGGTACAGGGGACCATGTGGGAGGCTGGGAGGGCACCCAAAGACATGAAGGATTTAGTCCTTCAGAGAGGAAGGATGAGGGAGAGAGAGAGAGAGAGAGAGAGAGAGAGAGAGAGAGAGAGAGAGAGAGAGAAATATCCATGATGCGAGAGAATCATGAATCGGCTGTCTCCTGCAAGTCCCCCACTGGGGATCGAGCTCACAACCTGGGCATGTGCCCTTGACCTGAATCGAATCTGGGACCTTTCAGTTCACAGGCCAATGCTCTATCCACTGAGCCAAATTGGCTAGGGCTAGTCTTGCTTTTATAAGGCATATAGAACAATAGAAGGATCAGCGAACACACACACATATGCACACATATGTGAAAATGAGCCAGTCTGTATATCAATATGCACTTGAATATGGCAGCAACTGAGGTTAGATAAAGAAACCAAACGGCAGTTGAGTGGTGTTAATTAAGGAAAACTCTCTGGAGGAGCCAGCCTATCTGCTCTCTGGTGGAGCAGAAGAGATGTAGGCATTTGTCCTCAAGGCCTGATGGACCCAACATAGATTCAGGCTCACATGCTCACGAATAGAAACCTTAGGTACTCCAGAGATAGATTATGGTAGGAGTGTGAAGGGAATTGCCAAGGTAACTGGAAGACCTTTCAGAGAAGAGAAAAGTAGAAGTAGGCTTGGAAGATGGAGGGGAATAGAGAAAAAGGGAAGAAGAAGACTGAATAGTTCGAGCAAAGCATGAGAGTGGAAAATGCAAGTGAGCAGGTGATCAGGAAATCTGTAGGTGATGCTGGTGGTGAAACAGGCCAGTGACAAGAGGTCCATGGGCTGAACCCAGACATGTGCTCGAAATTGAACAAACTTGGTGTGTGAATTGCCACCTGGGGAAACTTGGGCAAGTATTTAAGAACCCAAGTTGTCTTTTCTTTAACATGGGGCTAATGGTTACCACCTCATGAACTTCATATGATGTTTAACTGAGATATAGCTCCTTGCACATAATTGGTGCTTATGGGTATTAGTGCCTCTTTTCTCTTTCATTTTGTCTTTATTTTCATTTTGCCTTTATTTTATAAATTTGGAGTACACAAATAAGCCAGGAATGAGAGTGTGTGGTTAGATTTAATGTCCCACTTAAAAAAATACTTTTATTGATTTCAGAGAGGAAAGGAGAGGGAGTGAAAGACAGAAACACCAAAGAGAGGGAATCATTGATCAGCTGCCTCCTGCACGCCCCATGCTGAGGATCGAGCCCACAACTGGGGCATGTGCCCTTGACCGGAATCAAACCTGGGACCTATCAATCTGCAGGCTGACACTCTATCCATTGAGACAAACCAGCTGGGGCTAATGTCCCACTTTAATATCACCACACAGCCTCCACAGTCCTGGGGACATCACAGGGATCTATTAAGTTGTTTAGCTACCAGTAGGACAGTTTCCAGCCTTACTGGATTGCCTCAAAAGTAAGCAGTGGAAAGAGAGTAGGAGTCCAATTCAGAAACTGGAGGATGCTCAAGCACTGATTGTATGACTTGGAAACATTTTTGACTTCTTGGGTCTGCCTTCTCACATCTTTGATAGGCAGGTTAAATGGTGGGAGGTCTTTGAGTTCCAGCAGATGGGAATATTCTGTGATTCTCTGTGCACTCACGTATGAGAACCAATTCCATTTGCCAGTCCTTGAACCTCTTCTCTAGCTCAGCAGGAAGAACACTTGAATTGAAACCAGAAAACTCAGGTGCTAGTCCCAGATGTGTTTTTTCCTAGCTGGAGTGCCTAAGCAAGTCATTTAATCTCTCTGATCCTCAGTTTTCTGTTTAGTGAAAACAGCTTGACTGCCAGGTTCTCAAGGCTCTTGTCAGAATAGTGTTTGTGTATGTTTTTGGTGAGATGAACTGTGCATATGTAAGCGGATGGTGATTTTTATGTCTTCTTGTTCATTCTAGTCCTTGTCTCTCTCCTCATGGTGGCAGCTAGAGTAAGTTTTTCAGCTCTGTAAATTGTATATCGGTTATCTGACCATCAACCTTTAATTTCTCTCTCTGTTAGTTTCTTAATTTGTGGAATCACTGCAAAGATCTGTTGTGGAAGCACGAATCACTGCAAAGATCTGTTGTTGGCTGGCAGAGGTGAAAGGATGAATATACACATGCACATACACATGCATGCAAACACATATGCACACCCCTCCAAAGTGCTAGAAGGAATCAGTTGCACAGAATGATATGGCTCATGAGGGTGTATGCTGAACTAAAAGGATTTTGATTGCCTGTCAGAAGATTATTAGGCAATAGTCATTACCACACCAAGACCATCCCAGGTCTCATTGTTCCTAGTCAAGAACAAGATCTGGATTACTCACTCTCTATCAAGAGGGTTGGTTTAGCAGCCCAAGGATGTTAGTGTTAAGACAGTTTCAGACAACAATGCCATGGAGATGGCAGGGAAGGAGGGGGAGCAGTGGAGCGGTGAGGGGCACTTTCTGGAGGAGGATACAAGACAAAAACTGTGAGAGAAGAGAAGGGACAAGTCTCAGTGGCTGGAGAGGTCTGACACTCAACTTTCCTGGTTCAGAACCACAGGGTGACAGGACCAGATGGTCTTCACAGACTCCTCTTCTCTTGCATATCTTGCATTACACAGTGAAGACCCCATCTAGGTCTGCAATGGACCACTTAGAGTTGCTCAGAGCCAGCTGAGGTTAGCAGTGGCTTCTTATTGAGTCTACAATTCCGTGTTTACATGCAAGTGTGGGGAGCATGTCAGGCTTCTAAGAAGTCTGAGAAAGAAAGTCTGTGTGGGGTTTGGGTCTTTCCAGATCTCAATGCCACTACTATCTATTAAGGTTAATCAAATGCTGCTCTCCAGGAAGGATGCTGGGGTTTCTTTGCCCATTGTAATGCATGCTGGGCACCCTTGCACCTGGACAGAAGCAAAATCTCCCTATGAACTCAGTGCCTCCAATCTCCTCTTCTTAGAGTGAATTGAAGAACATTTTCCAAGTACATGAATGTGTCTGGAGCCAAGGATTCAAAGGGATAAAATGGGCCTCCTGCTGCTGGAGCTCTCTACAGCGAGAATGCCTCTCAAGCTATCTGGCTTCACACAAAGTGAGGAGCACAGCCCCAGTTCAGTGCTGTGCTGTCATACAACACGCTGGTTAGGATCCTGCGCATGGTAGCTCAGTATCCTCTGTTCATGTTCTAGCCATGCCACTTACCATCTGGGTAAACTTGGGGCAGGCTAGTCAACCTCTGTTTCCTCATTTTAAAAATGGCTAGCATAACAGCATCTATCTCAAAGTTGTGAAAATTAAGTTAATACATGTATGTAGAACAATGCTGGGCCTGAGGCCAGTTTTCAATACCTGTTAACTATTATTATTATTGCTATTGCCATTACTGTTGTCCAGAAACAATTTTGGCTTCTAAGATCAGGCTTTCCAGACTCCTTTCAGATCTGCATTCATCTCTCCCTATAGTCTAGTGTGAGACTTGAACCACCTGTCAAGTCCTACTTCCACCCCTTGGCTTTACAAAATGTTTGAAATAGCTTCTATCTGCTACCTCACTGCTTTCTAATGGGCATGTGCAGCCATCTGTTTGCATCTGTTTTTTGTTGCTGGTGTCTCTGTCTCCTGCCATGGCCTATCTCTGAGGAAAAGGAACAATTGGAAAACTTAGAAAGAACATGTCTTTCCCTTCTGGTCCTTCTGGATCACTTACCTTCCCTCCCCGCATCCTTTTCAATGACAGCTTCTCTTCCTCTAATATTAATGCAGCACATTTGTAAAGCCAATACTTCATAAAACTAGCTTCGTTTGATTGCTCACTTACTCGAGTCTGCCTTGGTGAGCTCTGGAGTTTGGAGGGCAGATCTCAGAACCAGGCTGGATAGCTCCTTCTGAGAACAAGAATGGGGAACTGCACCTGCCACGCCCAAGGAGAGTGCCTTAGTAACTTACAAGGGCAAGGCAAGAATGGGAACTTGAATATTTTTGTGACAGGAGGTTATGAAATCCTATCAAGAAGCACCAGGTAACAGATGTAGGGTCCTCTTTTCATAAAGTCGCAAGCACATGAAGAAAGATTTTGTCCGATAAAATGATTGCCACATGAGCAATCTTGCATGCACAGCAATTTTTGAGAGCCATTCTGGGAGTGAGTGGTGTAGTGTTTATTGTATTGTTGAGGCTCGTAAAAAACTTGTATGGCTGCAGGCAAGCCAAACCCTTGAGTAGCACTGCATCCCGCTGACTCGAGGACCAAGCCCAATCACTCCCTTGTATATAAGGGGAAGTCTCTGTGCTTGGAGTAGAGGAGTGTTAGCTCCTTCCCTTTCTCTTCTTTGCTCCTACTCTCTTTACATCAACATGAGTCGCCACTTTAGTTCCAGGTCTGGGTACCGGAGTGGAGGAGGCTTCAGCTCTGGCTCTGCTGGGGTAGTCAGCTTACAGCGTAGGACTACTAGCTGCTCTGCACGCCGTAGTGGGGGAGGTGGTGGGAGATTTTCAGGGGGAGGATGTGGCGGAGGAGGTGGCTTTGGAAGTCGAAGTCTTGTTAACCTTGGTGGCAGTAAAAGTATCTCCATTAGTGTGGCTAGAGGAGGTGGACGTAGTGGTTTTGGTGGTGGCTTTGGCTATGGCAGTGGTGGCTATGGGGGTGGTGGGTTTGGTAGTGGTGGATTTGGGGGTGGTTTTGGCAGTGGTGGTTTGGGTGGTGGCTTTGGCAGTTTTGGTGGAGGTAGTTTTGGGCCCGTCTGCCCCCCTGGTGGCATACAGCAAGTCACCATCAATCAGAGCCTGCTGCAACCCCTCCATGTGGAGATTGACCCTGAGATCCAAAAAGTAAAGTCTCAAGAAAGGGAGCAAATCAAGTCACTCAACAACCAATTTGCCTCCTTCATTGACAAGGTGAGTTGACCTGCTCTGTGCACTGGAAAAGCTGCTCCCGGTCCATTTGAGAGTGGCGCAGCTAAGACGTGTTTGGGTTTGAGCCTCAATTTTCTGTGTTTAGATGACTAAAACGGTGTTTTTTAGAGTTGTTTTCTAAGAGATGTGTTAGAAGTATGCCTGTGAATGATGCTAATGACTAAACTCTCTCTTGGACAAACGAGTTTGGGGTCTACATAAATGTGGGTCAATTTGACATCACCTTGAAGTGTTTTTTAATTCAACTCCTGGGCTGAATTGGGACTCACAGGTACTGAATGAAGATAACAGAAATGGGGCTAACTCAACCTTCTAGGGTGCAAATGAGAACCCTGGAAAAGTTTTCCAAACCATAAAAAGGGAGCTGAGTGTAAACAGAGGCATTGGGTATTATAGCAGAAGGTATGGAGTCAGTGCCAACCATCTTTTGCTGCCAGAAGGGGCGGTCCGCCCTCTGAGAATTTTACATTGGTACCATATCAAGGTGGAGATTTTTGTACTTATATTGGCAAGTATCTGCTCTGAAAAAGAATGTAAACCATTTTTTTAAAAAACATTTTGCTCATTCATCAATAATAGTTTCAACTCAAGTTATCCACAATAGATTTGTAATTCAATTTTGGATTTTTCCAATATACATTTGAACTGTGAGTATGTTCAGGGAATGCAAACCAATTTTTATGGTAATTGGCCTAAAAATTGGAAGACAAATCTCTTAAGTGTCATGTATCTATTTCAAAGTGCAGTTGCAGTAATTTTACATGTGCTTTGCTATTTGGTTTTTGTGTAGCTACTCTCGTAAAGTTCCAACTGAAATAGTACTATGATTGCCATTCTCAGGTAAATTAAAGCTTCACTGAATTAACAGTGAGTGGGTGGGTTTTGTTTTGAAGATGATGCTAACTTGATCATCTTTTGTTTTTCAATTTTTCTGTTCACCATGGCCAGGAAAGAATCACAGTTCTTTCCTAAGTGAGATTTGGGCCTTGCCATGTGGTAGCCCTTGGTGCTCAGTGGCCAGAGGCCTCCACTTCTGTATCAGTGGGTAATGAGGTTTTGTGTTCTTAGGTGCGGTTCCTGGAGCAGCAGAACCAGGTGCTGCAAACAAAATGGGAGCTGCTGCAGCAGATAAATACCTCCACCAGGACCCACGACTTAACCCCCTACTTTGAGTCATACATCAACAGTCTTAGAAACAGAATGGACCAACTGAAGGGCGATCAATCTCGAATGGATTCAGAATTGAAGAACATGCAAGATCTGGTGGAAGATTACCGGAACAAGTAAGGAAACCTGGCTGGGCAATTTTTGACTTTTGCTGTAAATATTTCCAGAAAGTGGCAAGCTAAGACTCTGAAGAGAATGTATCAATGTCTTTTCTTAGGTGAGAGGTAAATCAATTTGGCATTTTCTGAAATCTTCTTTTTCTTAGAATCTGGAAATTCTTTAACGGTTTTATTGCTCAGAAGAAAGGGGTGGCCAGGATGACATAGGCTAGTAATAGCAAAGCATGAGAAGCAGCACTAGCTTTAGTTTAGAAAGCTAAACTTCAGCCCTCTCCTTCTCTGAATCTCCTTTTCACTTCTGATTTCTTTGCAGATATGAGGAAGAGATCAACAAACGGACAAATGCAGAGAATGAATTTGTGACCATCAAGAAGGTCAGCAAATTCTGTAGGGTGGACCTTGCATCTAAAATAAACAATAGAACAGGGTGTCTAATTACTAAGCAGAAAGGAGCCATGATGTGGAAAAGCAGGTAGTGGGCCTGATGACTATCTGAAGTAGAGTTTTCCTTCCACATTATCATGGACTTAGACTTATCCAGGTCCCGTCCTTCTCCATAGCCCTCACTACTTCATGTAGCAAGTGGGGAGGCAAATTCTCAGCAAATCAGGCAAGCTCCTTTGTGACTGTGATCCCAGGGGTGGGGCAATTTAGGGATTCTGATTCAATGGTGACATCAAGGTGTGGAACAGACCCCAAACACCTTTTCTACTTGGAAAATCCCTTCACAGTTAGTGAGAGGAATTTGCCCTGGAAAGGCTATGACTTCATATTGCTTATTGCTTCCCTAGGATGTCGATGCTGCTTATATGGCCAAGGTGGAATTTCAAGCCAAAGTTGACAACTTGCGCCAGGAAATTGATTTCTTCACAGCACTCTACCAAATGGTAAGCCCTCTAATTTCAACCACATTTACCAAGCAGAGAACTTTAAACCTGAACCCACCACTATCCAAAGAATAGAGACATATCTTCCATCTCTTGAACCCTCTCTCTATCTAAATTGTTCTCTGTTTTAACTCACTGAACTATTATGTCTCGCACGCAGGAGCTGTCTCAGATGCAGACTCATATCAGTGACACCAATGTCATCCTCTCCATGGACAATAACCGCAGCCTGGACTTGGATAGCATCATCGCTGAGGTCAAGAACCAGTATGAGGAGATTGCCCAGAGGAGCAAGGCTGAGGCTGAGGCCCTATACCAGACAAAGGTGAATGGGCTGGATGTCTTGCCAGTTTTCCTGCAAAGTCTTGCTTTGCTATCCCGTGTTTTCTCTTGTATCTATGTGCATGAGCCAGGGTATATGCTCTGTCACATTAATTGACTTTGCCCATCATCTTTAGTATGAAGAGCTCCAGGTCACTGCTGGCCAACATGGGGACAATTTGAAAACTTCAAAGATGGAGATTTCTGAGCTGAATCGGATAATGCAGAGACTTAGAGCTGAAATCAACAATGTAAAGAAGCAGGTACTTGCTTCTTCTTTCTACTTAAGAGGTGGTGAGTGAGAGAAAAGGCAGCCAAGAGGTTTCAGGCTAGGCATTTAGAAGAATGCCAAGGGGCAGAGAAGCCTCGACGCAGGGCCAAGAGAGGCTGCTGCATCACCTTTAAGGGCTTTTAAGGAAAGCAACATGGTGATGTGCTAGCCAGAGGCAGGGGAATGCATGAAGTGACTTAAGTTCTTGTGGTTCTGTTGGATCCAGAGTACCGGCCTCGTGGGGGTGAGGAGTCCATTTGAGATAAGAAGTCCATTTGGGATTAGGTATTAAGAGAGTGTGTAATGTACTGGATTCTCCTTCCTCAGATCTCTGGGCTGCAGCAGTCCATCAGCGATGCTGAGCAGCGTGGTGAGAATGCCCTCAAAGACGCCCAGGGAAAGCTGAATGAGCTGGAGGACGCCCTGCACCAGGCCAAGGAGGACATGGCCCGGCTGCTGCGTGACTACCAGGAGCTGATGAACACCAAGCTGGCCCTGGACGTGGAGATTGCCACTTACAGGACCCTCTTGGAAGGAGAGGAAAGCAGGTGAGAAAGGGACCCTGGGCAGTGTGGCTTCTTATGTGCCTCCTCCCTCGCAAGTTGACTGCTGTTGAAAGATGCCACCATGTGACTGCAGCTTGCCCTGGGCATGGGAACAGGAAAGGCATACCATGAGGAAGGCTATACTTGGTTTCACTTTGGGAGCCAGAGTTCACATTGAGGGCTACAGCGTGGTAAGAAATACTTTGAGATGGAGCAATTTATTCTTCATCTGGGCGGGCTCAGCTGTCATCTGGCCAAAGTCAATGCCTTTAGAGTAACCTGCATTAGCTAATTAGCTCTTGTCTAACTTATACGGAGATTTCTTCCTGTTTGTGAGAAAAATGAGAGTTGTGGGCGGCCAGCGAGGACTGGATTAGTTTCAGATGGAAGAGGAGCCTCAGTGGGAAGCTTTGGGTCAGTTGAGAGGGCCTGGGGAGGCACCTGTGACGCCGGAGGGTAGTGAGGACTCTGCTTTTCTTCCTCCTCCAGGATGTCTGGAGAGTGCGCCCCGAACGTGAGCGTGTGTAAGTACAGCCTAGGGGCCCGTGCAAGTTTGGCTGGGTGGGAACGCGGCGATGGGATTGAAGGTAACTGAGCGTCCCCTTGCAGCTGTGAGCACCAGCCACACCAGCATCAGTGGAGGTGGTGGCCGAGGAGGAGGCGGTAGCTATGGTTCCGGAGGAGGCTACGGCTCCGGAGGCGGCGGCGGAGGTAGCTACGGAGGCGGCTACGGTTCTGGAGGTGGCAGCAGCGGCGGCAGAGGTGGCAGCGGCGGCGGCAGCAGCGGCAGCTACGGCGGCGGCGGCGGCAGCGGCAGCGCTGGAGGCAGCAGCGGGGGACACAGAGGCGGTTCTGGAGGGGGCGGTGGCAGCTCTGGTGGCAGGGGCTCCAGCAGCGGTGGCGGAGGGGGGAGCTCCGGAGGCTGGGGATCGAGCTCTGGGGGCACAAAGACCTCCGGCGGCAGTTCCAGCGTGAAGTTTATTTCTACCAGCTATTCCCGAGGGACTCGATAAAGCGGTGTTCTCTATCCTGTTAGCTCTCCCTCTCCATCACTACCAAATATGCTTGCAAGTCCAAGGCCAGCCTTACTGAAGAAAAACACTACCAGTTACCTAGGTTCAGCCTACCTCCCCAGCTCTTTCCTTTCTGCTCTGCTTCCCAAACAAGTTTTAAAATCAGTGACAAGCACAGTCCCTGCTATGACCCTGCTTTGTGCTTTATCTCAGAAACAGGTCAGCCGTCACCACTGCACACATTACATTTCAACGCACCTCCTAAGTCAGCCAGAGGTGGGCAGGCTGGTTAGACCCAGGATTCTCCATCACGCAATGAATGCACATGCTCTGGACAGCTCATTTCTACCCTATCTCTTGCAGCAAGCTCTGTGCTGCTTTGGTTTTTCATGTCCGGTGTTAGCCAGTTGATTGACTTTTGTGGAGAGGTCTTAAACTCCCATTTCCTCGTGTTGCTGCAATAAACTGAATTTGAAATTCTCTGAGTCTCCAACTCCTTTGTTCCTGGTACTGACTATCCTGGATGGGTATTTTGTGGGAGGGAAAGAAGGCCGTAGATCCACATGGCATATGGGGAAATTGGGACACACGAGGGGAGGCTGGTCAGGCAACATGCAACTTTAAACACTTAACATTTTACTGGACAAGCTCTTTTCCAGAGGGTAGATATGTTATGGAGAAATGGAGAGACTGGGATAGCAGGTTTCGTTCATCTGAAAAGGTTTTCTTAAAAAGGGCAGTGAACAGGCAGGTTGGGAAGGAGGGGTTTGGCACTGAGAAGAGGGGAAAGTACTGCATGGAAAAGTAATTGTTCATGTGGAACAGTCAGTGATAAGAAGGGAGTGGGTAATGTAAGGTCAATAGCTACTACAGCCAGAATACATACAGACTTTGGCCTGGAGGAGTGCAGGAACCAAGAGTGGTAGGGGAAAGGTGGATATCTATTCTCCTTCTCTTTCAGGCCACTACACTATCCAAAGCTCTGTTTAACCTAAGATCATTTGTCAACATATACATTGTACTTGTAAAGTAGTACAGTGGGATAGCATGGTGGTCAGAAGCATGGACAATGGGATTCACATATGCGTGGGTTTGGGTCTTATCATCATTTACTAGGTCAGTGGAAATGTACAAGTTATAGACCTCTCTGCACCTCAGTTTTATTATCTCTAAAATGGGGATAATAAGCCTCCTTTGTGGGAATTATTGTGCGAATTGATTACGATGATTAGCACATAGTAAGCAATCTGTGAGTCACAATTTCAACCGTAATGGTGATGATGATGATGATGATGATCTGTCAATTGTAACATTGCTGTTTGGTCTCCAGGCCATTCAGTAGATATAACTCTAAGGAAATAATGAACATCAGCTTCCCAGTATTTTTATGACATGCAAAAGTCAGCTTCTTGAGGATCAGTTTTCTTGTTTCCAATTAGAAAAAATATTCTTAGCTTCAGTGTCAACTCAAGGGGAAAAGAGAATTTGAATCAACAAGAATATTATGTAAGTTCAACTTGGTGAGCTCTCTCCCTCTCCAGTCACGCCTTCATCAGAGCTGCTTCCTGTCTGGGCTGATGTGAGAGTCTGGACAGCATGATGGTGGATAGAAGGATGGTGGACAGCAAGAGGGTGGATTGATTCAAAGTTTCATTTACTGTGGTATTTAAGGGGCAGCTTACAGGATGTGTGGATCCTTGGACAAGCACTTGACCATATTGAGCTCGGCTTTCTTGTAGGTTAAATGGGGAACAGAATATTTGCCTCTAAACATCAAGAGGATAAAATACATAATGTGAAAAGATTTTGTGAACTGTGAATGTGTTATGCAGAAGTAGCTAAGTAAAATTTAAAAGGAATGATAAAGAGGTGAAAGGCAGTGATTGGCTATCAGGGACCACCAAGAAGGAAAGTATCTTGATCTGGCACTCTGGCCCAATGACAGCTCCGTAGGGACATAAAATTAATTTTCTTTTTAAAAAAATAAAAGCATAGCATTTCTTTAAAAAATGTTTTTATTGATTTTTAGATAGAAATGGAGCAAGAGGGAGGGATATAAACATCAATGATGAGAGAGAATCATTGATCAGCTGCCTCCTGTACGCCCCCTACTGGGGATCAAGCCTGAAACCCCAGGCATGTGCCTGACTGGAAATCAAATCAGTGACCTCCTGGTTTCTGGTTTGATGCTCGACCATGGATCCACACTGGCATGTCAGAATTGATTTTCTTAATGTACTCAAGTTGAATCTACTCTGCAGGACAAATATTTGTGAACCAAACACACAAGAAAGAGACGTGTGAACCATAATGTCCATGTGTTAGCTTGTGGGGGAACTTACAGCTTCAGTGACTGAAATACCAGAGCCTCCCCACCCTGTTATCAATGTACCTGAATTAGCCACAAAAGGAAGACTTAGAATAGTGGGAATTGGGTGCCTTGAGGGAGGGAGATGGTTTACCTTTTTCATAGGAGAGTAAACCGCTAGGGCCAGATGCAGCACCTGGGACACTGTTGAATGAGCAGTGATGTATTCTAGTACTCTGACATACACATTTTCTAAATTCTTTCTAAGGTCACAACATTTCAGTATTGGGGATATCCCTGCTCTTCTTATTTGGACTTGAGTTTTCTTTTCCTTTTTCCTCTTTCTGTTAACCTTCATCTGAGGATATTTTTTCATTGATTTTTAGAGAGAGAGTGTAAAGGAGGGGGAGGGGGGAGAGAGAGAGAGAGAGAGAGAGAGAGAGAGAGAGAGAGAGAAATATCAATGCAAGAGAGATGTCAATGGGAGAGAGATGCCAGTGTGGATCAGTGGTTGGGCATCAATCAGGAACCAGGAGGTCACTGATTCGATTTCCAGTCGGGCATATGCCTGGGGCTTCAGGCTTGATCCCCAGTAGGGGGCGTACAGGACACATTGATTGGTTGTCTCCTGCACATGCCTTGACCAGGGTCAGGGTTGGAGCCTGCAAGTGAGGAATGTACCCTTGACCGAAATTGAACCCAGGACCCTTCAGTCCATGGGCTGACACTCTATCCACTGAGCCAAACCAGCTAGAGTGGAGTTGGGTTTTCTTGATAAGGTTAGACATGAAACAGAGATCACTATAATTTACAGGGAAACTTATCAAAACTTGTAAGGTCACTAGGACCAAATGAAAACCCTGTATAGGTCGGTATATAATATAAAAGAAATTAAGATCAAATGACCAAATACATTATTAGAAAGACAGGAAAGGAATAATCTTGATTCAGTTCAGTTCAATGCGTTGTTCCTGCACACATCCCATGTGTCAGGGATAAGGCTGAGCGTTGGGCACTTTGATGAGTGTGACATGGTCTTGTTCTTACAGAGCTTAGAGACTTGGGTGATGGAGACTATGTAAACATGTCATTACAATGCACATGACTCATGCAATATCAGAAACATACACAAAGCATAGAAATGGTACTTATTGACGTTAGGGTGATTAAAAGTAATGCCCAGCAGGGTTTTAGAGGATAAATGTCTGTCAGGCAGACAAGGACATTTACTAATAAGGCAGAGAAGGACACTTCACACAGAAAGAATAATATGCGTAAAGACCTGAAAGAACAAAACTACATAAAGTATTTTGTGGATTTGAAGGAACCTGAGTAAATGTAAGAAATGAGGGTGAAGACTTAGTCAGATCCAATCAAGAAGTTCTTGTAGGCATTCATTGTGGTCTGGACCATAGTGTGTGGGTCAGAAGTTCTCAGATGGGGTTTTGGGACTTACTGGCTTATCTACTCTATAAAAGCGAAATATTAAAATTAACCGTTTCTCCGAGGCAGGGTAAGCCACGCCCACCAGCCAATCAGAGCGGCTGTATGCAAATTAGCCCAGCCAACATGGAGGCTGCCACTCACGGACCTGAGTAAACGGCAGTTTCCATTGCGGCAGGAGCGAATGTGAAGCTGCACCTGCTCCGCTTAAACTGCCTCTAGCGAAACACAGATTTGAAACAATATAACAATCATAGAATCCTCGGGAGCTGAAGGAAAGAGCAGCCCGGGCCTAACCAGTAAAAGTAACAATTGTTTCATTATAGACGCTGCGAGGTGAGGCAGAGGAGGCTTCAGTTAGAAGGCCGCCTTAAAGGAACAGTGGATCAATTATAGAAGATAACCACAGGCCTTAAAGGAACAGTATCAATTATAGGAGATAAACTCTAGAAACCTGCGTCCAGCCAGCCTTGCTGGGACGTTGGGTCAATGGGAGCTGTGGGCAGCCTTAAAGCCCCTCACCCAGGCTGGTCAGGCACGCCAGCAGGTGGGCATCCCCCGAGGGGTCCCAGACTGTGAGAGAGCACAGGCCGGGCTGAGGGGCCTCCCGAGTGCACAGAGTGGCTGCAGGGCGGGACAGCGCAGGACCCAGGACCCATGAGTGGGAAAGAGGTGGCAGGGTTGGAGGGCACCGGGAAACGGGTAAGAGGCGGCAGGAGGTTGGCGGCCTGCTTGGCAGCTGTCCAGGCCCTTTGTGGGGCATCGGGGAGTGGGTAA
>PVJC01006456.1:0-54935 GCA_004026665.1 Murina feae
TGTTTGCTTTTTTTAAGGTAAGAGAATATCAGAGCTTTCAAACAAAAAGAATTAACTTATTTTTCTAGATAACCAAACAGGTATTTTTCTAGCCTATAACACCAGAATATCAGTGCACAGAGTATACGGCAGGTTCTAACTGCAAAATAAACATAGAATTGAGACTTTGCATGAAAAACGTAAGCTAAATGATGTTTTACCTGCAATATTCGGTTATGTTCAAGAAATATACTTTGGTTATTGCAAAGATATACTTTCAAAAAAGTATATCTAGCACATGCGAAAATGCTATTTTTATTAGTTAAAATACGTAAATGTTTACAATATGTCAAAGCCACTCATTTTGAAAGAACAGAAGAGTAAAATAAAAGAAATTAAAAGTGGGTCTATCATTTTCAACTCATGCTAAAGAATGACCAGCGTCCATGTGTTTTTCTCACAGTGATGCCCAGAATACAGTGAGGGTTTAAGGGAACCAACATCCTCGCAGGAGTATGAGAGCCTTTACATTCCCCTTTACGTGTTTTCACCACTATTTTTTTCATGCATAACAGAAATTTGAATTTCAGTAAAAAATTCAAAATAATATTAAGACAAAAAAGACGACCTTATACGCTTTATGTTAATGTGTAAAAACCCTTTGATAAACACGTAAAAACTCATGAGACCTCAGGTAGCCCCCGTGTCCTGTATTTCTAACAGATCGTGTGGAGCCATTATAACAGCAACCCCCTTCCACCTTCATCTACACGCTTAACATTCAATAGCGGCTTCACTTCGAAGGATTGTTTTAGAACTTTGTAGAAAAATTAGCGGAATAATTCTTAAATGATCAGGATGTGGATTCACTAAACAGACCTTCTTTCATACTCTGTGTGCCTTCGAACGCAGCTTGAAAAGCTAATTGGTTTTAGAAATAGAATGATTGTGGTGCCAACATCTCAGAAAGCAGATATTGTCAGAGGATCGAGGTCTTTGGCTTCATTCCTCCTCATCTTTGTTCAGGATTCAGAGAAGCTTTTAACCCATAAGCATGAACTGTGCTGTTGAGATGGTGTTAAATGACAATCTCGCATTTGCGGCCCCGGATGGTCAGAGAACACACTTAAAATGGAAAATCAGCCCTGGCCGGTGTGGGTCAGTGGTTGTGCATCGACCTGTGGACTGAAAGGTCCCAGGTTCGATTCTGGCCAATAGGTTGCAGGCTGGATCACCAGTAGGGGCCGTGCAGGAGGTAGCTGATCCATGATTCTCTCTCATCATTGATGTTTTTGTCTCTCTCTCTCTCTCTCTCCTTCTCCCTTCCTCTCTGAAATCCATAAAAATATAATTTTTTAAAAAAGGAACAAAGAAAACCAGTGCCCAGCTACTTCAGACGCATGCTAGGTGTGGTCCGAAGTCCCTGTGCGAACAGTAAGTGTGCAGACTCTCAGGGAAGCTTGCTCCTCTACCAAGATGTCCACCACGCTGCACCTTACATGAGTCAAGAAATCCTCACATGGAAGGTCAGAAAAAGTCATGATGCAATTAGGTGGGAAATAAATATTTGCCAGAAATGCAATATCTGGTCTGCACACAAACCAGCCACCTCATCATTCTTCTACGTATTCACTTAGACAACCATTCCTGTCCAAATTCCTTCATCAGCTATGCAACTCCAGGTACCCAGGTCACTGTCACAGATTAATGTTAGTTTATCGACTTATAAGTGGCTTTATAATCTTGAAGATATATAGCCTTAGTTTAAAACAAAAAAACACGGAAGAAATACAAAATATAATACATTTAATTATAAGATGTGAAATATAAATATTTAATTAGTGTGATGTATTAAAAAGGACCTATGAATTAGACATGTGACAATAAAGTCAACAAAATCCATTTAAATAATAGAAAACATTCTTATACATTCTATTGCCATTCCAATTTAAACAGAAAAGTCCCCAATAATCTAGGTTATATTTTATGTCTAATTAAGATTATAATATTGTTCATTAAATCAGATTAGGTCAAATAATCTCTGCCTTTTCCCATATTTGAGAAATCTCAACAACAGATTAAATTTTTAAGTTAATGTTATTTTATAAGAAAATAAATTATTTTAATTTTTTAAAAACGCAATAGCCCAGCCAGCATGGCTCAGTGGTTGAGCATGAGCCCAGGAACCAGGAGGTCTCAGGATTGGATTCCAGGTCAGGGCACATGCCCTGGTTGCAGGCTCAATCTTCAGTAGGGGGCGTGCAGGAGGCAACCGATCAATGATGTTTCTCTCTCATCAATGTTTCTCTCTCTCTCCCCCTCTCTCTTCCTCTCTCTCTCTCAAAAGCAATAAAAACATATTTTTAAAAATTTTATAAAAACACAATAAAAGTCTTACTTTTTATTATTAAAAAGTAAAATAGAGTCACTTGCTGAGAACGGAGTTAAGGTCTACGTGTAGTAAGTGCCTACTCTTATGAGCAGATGATAAGTTGCAAATATTTTCATGGAGCGTATCTCCCCCTTTGTCCCTAATTATTTTGCCTGTTGGAAGGAGTCGTGTCATGCAGAACGAGCTCGCCCATCATTACCGTTTTCAAGTGGGCACAATGGTGTGTTTACTTTTAAAGATAAAGTGCATCCGCTTATGCCTTCATGGCTTAAAGTAAATGTGTGATTTTCTTTTCTCGGGCTGCCATCCAAAGAACGAACATCTCAACTCACTCGACCCAACACAAATGTTAATAAGTCAGTAAGTCCCCCCCATGGCATTGAGTCCATGGCTCCATGCTTCATGGAAGTTGGCGATGGGACATATTTCTTCGTTTTGTTTTGTTTTTGTTAATCCTCACCCGAGGATATTTTTCCATTGAGTTTTTAGAGAGAGTGGCAGGGAGGAGGAGAGACAGAGAGAAGCATCGATGTGAGAGAGACACATCAGTTGGTTGCCTCCAGCTTGCACTGGCAATAGGGCCAGGGATTGAGCCTGCAACCCAGGTACATGCCCTTCACCAGATTTGAACCCGGGACCCTCAGTCCACAGGCTGATGCTCTACCCACTGAGCCAAACCGGCTAGGGCTGGAACGCATTTCTTAATTTAAGAATGTTAGCATAGACTTTCATGTAAATCTATAGTTAGTTCTCCATTAGGTGTAGGTTGCTCTGAGCTCAACTGTGTTTCTCATGGTGCGTGAAGCAGCAGTGGCTCTGTTCGGTGGCAGCCACGTGACTGATAGAGCAGCCCTGCCCCCAGGTCGGGCACATGGGGCACCCGGCTTAGCTCATCGATCAACACCCAGATACTCTGTCTCCTGGCCACGTCCTGAGTTCACACATTTCACAAACAGAACGTCCCTTCGAGTACGTGCGATCCATCAGGACGCGGATATCTGCACTTAAGCATCCGTCGGCGCCCTCCCCGACAATGTGCAGGGAAAACCGGGACTTGGTGACATGCTGGAGAGAAGGGCCTGACATCAGACTGAGAGCAAGGAGGGTTAAAACCGGGAAAGAATGTCGCCAAACGAAACTGTGGTTTGTGTGTGGGGGGAGGCGATCGAGGAGGGAGTTAATTCTGTAGTTACTTTCAAAGGGGGGGCAAATTAAGGGATTTGTTTTGACTTAGATAACGGAAACCTCATATCAGAGTAACACTTGTGCATGTTTTATGAGTCAATCTACATATGTCTCCTTTAAAAACGTCCTTTCGATGAGAAGTTTGGGGTGTAAATCTTCTTTGAAAACAAGCCGATATATTCAGTTCGCGAAGGCAAAGAGGAAAACCTGGGCGTCTGGGCTAGAGAAACAGGCAGAGCTGCTTGAAGTGGTGCCTGGGACGGAGCACACCTTCGCGTTCACCGTGTGTGTAGTCGGGACGCTGCTGCCTTTTCGATGTGTTAAACACAATTCCTTTAAACTCTCAGTTAACTATAATGGCTTGGGCCTGGTCAGTGCATTTGGATCAATAGCGGGTGTCCCAGGGTAATGTAGACACACTCCGAATACTTAGTAATCCCAATGGGTTCAAACTGAAAAGAAAGAAGCATCAATTGTACGATCAGAAAAACATCCGTACACGTTTTTGGGGACATCCTGTGTCTATATCCATCTCTGCTTCCCCTGGCCCTGGGCATCATCAGATGAAGGACCCCTTCCTCGGGCAGCAGTCTTCCTCTTCATCATAGGCCGTGGGGGCCTCTCCATGCTGTGCTCACAAAGAGAGCGCCTTCCCCTTCTTTTTTCCTTTTTCTTTCTTTTTAATCCTCACTGAGGATCGTTTTCCCATTGATTTCTAGAGAGAGTGGGAGGGGAGGAGTGGGGGGAGCTGGGGGGAGAGATACACTGATGTCAGAGAGACACATCAACTGGCTGCCTCCCACATGCACCTCGACCTGAGCTGGGGAACCTGCAACCCAGGTACCAGGTCCGTGACTTTGACTGGGAATCGAACCTGTGACCCTTGGGTCTGCAAGCTGATGCTAACCACTGAACCAAGCGGCCAGGACAAGAGCACCTTTTCTCAAGATGGCCTGCGATGGTGACATGACTTTGTTTTGAGGGGTTGCCTTGTGTCACGCGAATTGTTGGTTCCTCAGCTCTCATCTCATTTAATCTCCCCCAAAGCCCCAGAGCCGTCCTGAGCTCTGTGTGCAGACGTAAGCTCCAGCCCCGCGCACTGAGGCGCAGGGACCTCGGCAATGGCCCCCAGGTCACACAGCCCCAGTGGCTGATCCAGGGCCTGCCTCCGGCCCGGGCTCCAGAGCTCACTCCTGGCCACGCTGCTTCCTCTTCCCATCAGGGCGCCTACCACCCCTGGTGGGAATGTGCTGCTCTCGGAGCCTTCGGTTAAAGTATAGAACGCCCCATTGTCCGAAACAATGGCCAAGTAAATCATGCTGGTTTCCTGCTTGTCCGCCATCACTCTGCAGGAAATTATTATTATGTTTTTGTTTCCCACCTCTTTCTTATCAATGGCAAAAAAAAAAAAGAAAGAAAGAAAGAAAGACCCACAGTTGAAATGTAAGCTCAATGGCAGAAGTACGATGTAATGGATGTTGGATTCAGGTCCTCTACAGGTGGGCCCCACATACACCCTTTATTCATCCATATCATGGTATTGAAAACCCGAGTCTTTATAAGGAACACACGCAACAATACATGGGAAATGCTTAGCACAGCACTTGGCGTGTAGTAGGTACTCAACACATTTCATTGCCCCTCACCCCTCTCCTGTGAACAGAACTGAGGCTGCAACCTGTTTCTGTGCACAATCAACAGCCAGCTCACAAGCTCGTCCTGTGGCGGGGAGAGAACAGTGTGTTTGTAATGGGCGTTTTGAGGGCGATCACGCTCTTGCCATCATGTCATAGGTTCCAGAACCTCATAAAAATGAGGTTGTCAATCACAATTTCTTTAAAACTGGAGCACATAAAAGTCTCTTCATCCTAACAATTGAAAAAGGCACATGACACAGAAATTCTTTGTTCTTCCTTCTTTTACACACGAAGCTTGGAGAAACGCACGATGTGCCCAGTGTCAAACGATTATCCTTGATGTTGGCTGTGTCTACTGTGACTAAACCCTAACTGTTTTGTCATGCTGTTGCGTATAGTGTCTATATCAGACCTCTTACTGCTGATGTCACACAAACTCGAGTGAGGATAGTGATCCACCAAATGTGGTAAATTTTTTGTAAGTTTTATGCATCTTATTTGTATGGATTTTGTGGACTAGCATACATTTCAGATACATTTAGAAATCTCTCCATAATTTTTCAGTTGTATCTACCACAACAAATATAGAATATCAAAATTAAAAGAACATTAAGAATGATCAAATTAAACTCTATTTGCAGGGTTCCAAAAATGTGATGACTATTTTGTTTTTACAAAAATGTCTTTATCACAAGGACTTCTCACTACCACCAAATGGTAAACACATACATTTTCTTAAGTATATTCCAAAAATATGATGAAAGAGTACCTGTGCAACAGGATTGTGAACACCCATTTAGGTTTTGATTTAATATCATTGACTAGAGGCCTGGTGCATGACATTTGTGCACTTGGTGGGGGGCTGGGGAGGGGGTCCCCAGCGTCCTCTCAGCCTGGCCTACACCCTTTAGCAGTCCGGGAGCCCTCTTTGGGGAGTGGGCCTAAGCCGGCAGTTGGACATCCTTAATGCTGCTGTGGAGCCTCCGCTGCTATGTTTGCCAGCTGTCAGCCCGGCTTGTGGCTGAGCAGTGCTCCCCCAGTGGGAGTGCACTGACCAACAGGGGGCAGCTCCTCTGTTGATCATCTGCCCCCGGTGGTCAGTGCATATCATAGCGACTGGTCATTCCCTCGTTCCGTCGATTTGCATATCACCCTTTTATTATATAGGATTCTAAAATTTCATTCTGAATATTTATGAATTATGGTCCACAGTCCACACTATGAATATAATGCAAACTATAAACTGGTTGGTGCGGCTCAGTGGTTAAGCGTTGACCTATGAACCAGGAGGTCCTGGTTCAGATCCCCTTCAGGGCACATGCCCAGGTTACAGCCTTGATCTCCAGTGTGGGGCCTGCAGGAGGCAGCCAATCAATGATTCTCTCTCATCATTGATGTTTCTATCTCTCTTTCCTTCTCCCTTCCTCTCTGAAATCAATAAAAAAAATTTTTTAAAGAAAACTATAAACTTTTTCTCCAGAAAAATGAAACTATTTTGCATTCAGAGGGACTCGCCTTTTGCATATATTTGCATGACTTTCCTGGGCTCATCCTTTTTGATGGGTCCATTAGGAGTTCTGAGAGTCGCATTTGTAAACTGTGCTCATTAGTTCTCATGACTGTTATTCTTTTAGGACGAGGTGAGCTGTCTGTGTACATGTTCAGCCCCTCAGATATTTGTCAAAAAACAGAATTGGCCATCAGAAGCAAGCGGCCTGTAGCATTGCTGTCATCAACACACGGGCAACCCCGCAGAGGTCCAGGGGGGATAAATGGTGTTGGAAGGAGATTGGACTTGGGTGGTGAGCACACAGTGTAATTCACAGATGATATATTGTCATAGATGATACATCATTATGCCCCTGGAATCTACACAATTTAATTAACCAATGTCACCCCAATACATTCAATGCAAATTTTAAAAATGATTCTGTGAACGAATGCATTTTGTTACGTTGGTCTCCACGGAAACCTGCAGGTGGCTGACTCCATGGGATTTTCTAGGCAGTGCCCAGCAGACACTGGGGCTACTAGAATCACTAACTTCCCCAGAGAGAAAGCGTTCAGAAACCAGTTACCATGTCATTATTCTTAGGTCAACCGATGAGGTGTCCCTCCCTGTTTTTTATAAAGGAAAATGGGTGAGCAAAGATGCCTGGGTGTGTATCAGTGTTCAGGTTTCAGCGCATTCCAAGGGCGACCTTCCCCACGAGGGTGCCTGAGGAGGCCGAGCCATGTGTGCTCACAGAATTCTGAGGCATTTCCCCAAAGGCCCGGCCAGGCGCTGGAGCTGGCGGATTCTGTGTTGAAACTGGCAGACCTGCCAGCTGCCGCCTCCCAGCTAACACCCCTCCATCACTCACTGCCTTTCTGGACAATGGCACTAACACATCTATAGAACGAGGGGAAGGAGCTTAGCAGTGACTTTGAGAGGGAGAAAATAAACCTTACAGAAAAGCAATATGGCAGAATACAAATCCTGCTTAATCGCCAAAAAATTATTATACATCTGTTTGATATGTTTTCTAAATATATTTTTATTGATTTCAGAGTGGGAAGGGAGAGGAGGGAGAGATGGAAACATCAATGATGAGAGAAAATCGTGGATTGGCTACCTCCTCCCTGACCCCACTGGGGATCGAGCCTGCAACCTGGGTAGGTGCCCTGACCAGGAATTGCACTGGTGACCTGTTGGTTCATGGGTCCATGCTCAACCATTGAGCCACACCAGCCTGGCGTATCAAGCTTTTTTAAAAGTGTTGATTTATAAATATTTAAAGATAATTGTAAAAATAATGCCAACTGTGAATAGCCTTTCATTATTATATAGTGTGGGAAGTTTTCCATACTTAAAACCAAAGGACTATTTTATAAATTGATATATATAAATTTGTCATTACATAAAATCATGATTTGTTTTATTCATAATGGGTTATCACAAAATATTTCTTCATAATTGATGCAATTCACAAGATATAACAATATTTTCTTCCCTAGTTTAGATTCTCCATATGTTTGAGGCTTATAGAGTTAGCTCAGTTTTCTTCTAAAACTGTTCATTCCCCTAGAAATGTCACAGTTGAGTTTTTTTCCTTCTGGTCCCAGATTGATATGTCATTCAGGGAAATGATAATTTTCCTTTGAGAAAAAGACTGATTCACAAAATATGTCCATAGGATTCGAGAAAATATGTGTATGAAATGTGCTGAGGTTATAATTTTATTGTCCTTCAACATATATTATATAATAAGGCGCTGACTGGGTTTTAAACCATAAGCAACTAACTAGTTTGGATTAAACAATTCTGTCCTAAATGCTGTGTCGCTCAAAACATGAAAGTAAGCTGTAGAGTAGCTTCTTGAACTTTCTGGCTCTGTGTGATTGTGTTCACTATTGAATCGAGTATTAAAATAAAGTCACTGTGACAAAACACCAACGATAATAATGCCTTAACAAAAACTGTGTTTTGCTTTAAGAACTTGTCTGCATTCCGCGTATTTCTGGTATTTTATCTATCGCGTGGCAGCCCAATATGCCAACACATTTTCTTTATCCCAAACAGCGTAACACAGACAAAGATAGTAACAACAAAGCCACAACCAATCATATTTTTTAAAAAGATGAGAGGGACCATTTCTATCCATGGGGCTTGATGAAAGGGTGGAAAAGGCACTTAAACTTGACGTTACAAAAGGCCCTGAGAGAATTTTTGATGCAAGTACCTTGCCCTGATGATGGGAGCACGAGGCTGACTCATCTTGCCTTGTGTGAGGCCCTCTGTGCTTTCCCAAGCTCGTGCCCATCCTGCCATGACAGACGGGACCTCCGTCCTGCTCAGGCAGAAGGCAAGGCCAGAGGACACACTCCCTCTCATCTAGATGCCACGGGCGCGCGTATTCCTCCCTGAGAGCTTCCTCACAGAGGGCTCTTGAGGAAGAAAAGGCTGATGGAAGCTTCGTAAGTGGCTGATCCGAAGTCAAGGGTGAAAAATTGCTGTTAACTTAAGTAGTTTCACAGATTATTATAACACTAGAGGCCTGATGCACGAAATTCGTGCACAGGGCTCAGCCCTTGTAGCCCTAGCTTCGTCCGGAAGGTTATCCGGACACTCATTCTGCTATTTGGTCTAATTAGCGTCTTAGCTCTTTATTATATAGGATTCTTTCCATTCTATAATGGGTTTGAGGAGATGAAGTTAAGTGGAAATTAAATTCATATTCATTTTATTTCATATATATATACACACACAAACACACTTCAGAGAGGGAGAATCATTGATCGTCTGCCTCCTGCACACCCCCTACTAGGGATTGAGCCTGCAGTCTGGGCATGTGCCCTGACAGACCAGGAATTGCGCTGCGACCTCCTGGTTGATAGGTCGACGCTCATCCACTGAGCCACGCGGCTGGGCAAATTCATACCCATTTTAGTAGTTCCTCCGTTCTTGTATATTCTGGATCACTCGGCTGTGCTAACTGTCTGTATTTCCAGACATTGATAGTGACATTGGAGAGACTAGTAGCTTACCTACAGCGTGAAATCTGGCCAGAAGTCAGTTTTATAGCCCATAAACAATCCACCTACTAGTCCTGTTTTAACCAGTGCCTCTTGCTAACTGGGCCCCAACCTCATTTGTTCTGAAAGGAGCAGATGTGCTCCTCATATTCACATGCATCGCAGCTTTCCATTGCTTATTTAAAGACATATAACTTAAAAATGTTGCACGCCCTAACCCCTGCTCCTGTGGGGCAAAGCCAGCACAGGGCCAGTGACAGCATCTTGGAAAATGTCAAGGTGAGGGGCCTGGCGCTTCACCCAGAAGTGAAGGAAACTAGAAATGAACATGACGAGGGCGTTAAGGACCAATTAGGAAAACAGAGAAGATTCAGAAGAACTCTCCTGCAGAGAATAAGACAGGGCTGTGGGAACGCAGTTAGCTCAGTAGTGGTTGCATAGCGAGTGCACGACGGTCAAACCAGGGGGAGGCGTGGGTTGCAAAAGTAAAAGAAACCAGAAGAAAAAAGGGGAGGCAGGTGGGAACAGAATGAAGAGAACGAGCGAGAAAACAAGAGGAAAGGAGAGAGGATGAGAGAAGATAAACGGGTCCGATAAGACAGATGTGATTGGCCAGGAAGGTTGGGAAAGGAGAACAGTGGCCTGAGCTGCACCGGTTCACCTGGGGACCCTTTTGCTCGCTGGCCTGGGACACACGGTTAGTGTGCAAATGCCTTCCAGCTGCTTGGCCTGACTTCCAGGGCAGGACAGGCTTTATCTGCCCTCGTGTTTGGGAAAGGGGCTGAGTGCTAAGCCTGGGCTCACTCCTTCCGATAAGAGGTGAGGAGTGTGTAGAGTGTCTGGGAAGCAGACCCACGCCCTGGGCGGGCCTCGCTCTAAGGCTGGGACCCGTCAGGATGAGGACTGCGGAGGGAGAGTTCCAGAGTCTGGCTCTGCTGGCAAGTCTGCATCTAGGACAGTCTCTCCAGGGACAGCTGGACACTGGGCCGCATGATCACACACACTTAAAGGAGCAGGGCTCTTTGGCAAAATAACCCCTTTGCGCCTTCAGACCCATAGACCCATCAGGGGAGCTCAGCATGCAGGGGACGGGTGGTGCCCCATGATCCCCGGGGGCCCCCAAAGCCTAGCTCTCCTTTCCTTTTTTTTAAAATCCTCACCCAAGGACATTTCCCTTTGATTTTTTTAGGGAGAGTGGAAGAGAGAGGGAAGGACAGGAACATCAATGTGAGAGAAACACATCGATTGGTTGCCTCCAGCACTTGCCCCGACCAGTCCCTGGTTTGGGGAGGAGCCTGCAACTGGGGTATGTCCTTGACCGGAATCGAACCCAGGACGCTTCAGTCCCCAGGCTGTTGCTCTATACACTGAGCCAAATGGACTAGGGCCCTGAAAGGCTATCTCTTTACCGAACTCTGGATATTGACAGAATAAAACATATTAACATGATGAGGTTCAAATTTACAACAAAATAAAAGAGTGAACAAGGCACATGCTTAAATACTGAAATAATGCACACACCTCCACACTGTACTGCACATACATAGCAAGACCTATGTCACCTTCTCCTCCAATTCTGGCTTCGACAATACTTAGTTTTATGACTTGGATCATCCTGACTTAAGTCTTAGGGCCTTGTTCAAAATACGAAATACAACCTGACCCCGGCTCTTTCCTCTTTCGTTGGAACACATGCACACGCACGCACACGCACGCACACGCACATGCACATACGTGCACGCGTGCACACACTTGCCTCGCTTCCTGGGTGTTCATCATTAGTGCTCCACAATTTCCTCTGTATAAATCAGAAAGCAACCTAAAGCCCAATAGAATTCACAGACTTGAATCATATTGGCAAAATTTAAGGGTCTGTATTGTGCCTATGACTGTGATTTAACTGTGAAATTGTTTTTAAAATATATTTTTATTGATTTCAGAGAGAAGAGAAAGGGAGAGAGCGATAGAAACATCAATGATGCGAGAGTCATTGATAGCTGCCTCCTGCAGGTCCCACACTGGGGATTGAGCCCACAATCCGGGCCTGTGCCCAGACCAGGAATCAAACCCTGACTTCCTGGCTTCCAGGTCGATGCTCCAGCACAGAGCCCCACCTGCCGGCCTCACTGAGAGAGTCTGAGAGAAGTCTGATGTTAGCGACATTCTGACAAAGGGAAGGAAACTTTCAAATCTGATTGGCGCTGAGTCCGGCAGCTTCATCCCCCACCCAACCACGCTGACCTGCCCCAAGGACACTGCACTTTGGTATTTTGATCCATAAATCCACACAAATAGATCATTCCAGAGGAAGGACTCACTCTTCATACTGTTCTACAAAAACTGTAGGAGGTTTTAAATATCATACAGAGAGGTTGCATATAAATATACAACTTCTGTACATGAACGTCTTGTCCCAGACCCAGTGGGCCCAGCAGGCCCCTTCCTGGTTGCCATAGCAATGTCCCAGAGATAAGCTCTCATCCTAAACTTGCGCTAAGCAGCCCTGCGTTCCTTTAAGGCTTTACCACACATAGATGAGCTCTGAGCAATTCGGTTTTGCTGTTTCTACGTTTAGGGCTGAGGAAGTGCCATCATTCTGAGCAGTCTTCAGAGACTTGCTTCTCTCATTCAGCCCTCTGCTTGGAGGGGCCCCTGTTAACATGTGAAGCTGTGGCTCTTTGTTTGCACGGTTGTTGTTTTTAAATAAATCTTTATTGTTGAAAGTATTACATAAGTTCTCTTTTTCCCCCCTTGCCCTCTCCAAACCCTCTTCCCCCCAAGCCCTCACCACCCTCCATCTGTGTCCATGGGCTATGCACATACACACATGAGTCCTGTGGTTGATCTCTTCCCCGCTCTACCCTCCCCTGCCTTCCCTCTGAGGCTTGAGGGTCTGATCGATGCTTCTCTGTCTCTGGATCTATTTTTGTTCATCAGTTTATATTGTCCATTATATCCCACAAATGAGTGAGATCATGTGATAGTTATCTTTCTCCAACTGACTTATTTCGCTTAGCATAATGCTCTCCAGGTCCATCCATGCTGTTGTGAATGGTAAGAGTTCCTTCCATGGTGTAGGTGCACCACAGTTTCTAATCCACTTGTCTGTTGATGGCACTTGGGCTGTTTCCAGGACTTAGCTATTGTAAATTGTGCTGCTGTGAACATAGGGGTGCATATGTCCTTTCCAATGGGGGTCTCTGGGTCCTAGAAATGGGATCACAGAGGACCGTGGTGGGATGTAGGCAGGGTGTCTGTCTTTTCTCCTGTTGAGAGATGCTGAGACAACACTTGGATTGCTCCTGCCATGTTGCTATTACACAGCGGAACAATATATTCAGAATCTCCAGTGTCTGGGTGTCTTTCAGGAATCTACTTGCCAGAGGGATTTCGGGACCCAAGACATTCCAAGTTCGCAGACCAGTCTGTCCTCCCAGCCACAGTGTATGAGGTTCCCATTGCACAACATCCTTTCCGATATTTTGAATTGTTGTTAAACTTTTAAAATGTGTTCCAGTCTAGTGGGTGTATGTTGTATCTCACTGTGGTTTGAATTTGCATCTTCCTGATTATGAATCAGCAAATTCATATGTAAAATGAATTAGAACCTTTCCCTGAAACATTTGTTCCTAATTGGGTAGCAGTGACTTGAGTTTGTGTAATTATGGTTGAGCCACTTTCTTGCTTATAACTATTTAAGAGCAGAACTAACTATATCCTGGTGGTGGGGTGATGCAGGGAAGGGGGAGAATGGGTTTTACTGCTTTTAGAACAGGGACGCTCTGAATAGCCTTTCTCATCATGAACAAGGATACAGAGTAATGATGCCTGGAATCCTATCCCTAACTTCCCATTTCCCCTCATTCAAAATCCCATCAAATCCACATCAAAATCTCCTTCAGAAATTCAGAGGAAGAAAATGAATAATTCCTTTGATTTTTTTATAGACTACTTTTTAAAACAGTTAGATTCAGCCCTGGCAGCTTTGGCTCAGTGGATAGATCCTCGGTCGGCAGACCAAAGGGTCCCCGGGTTCGATTCCCATCAAGGGCACGTACCTCGGTTGCAGGCTCCTTCCCAGCCTGGGCAGGAGGCAACCAATCAATGTGTTTCTCTCACATCGATGTTTCTCTCTGTCTCTCCCTCTCTCTTTCACTCTCCCTAAAAACCAATGGGAAAACATCCTCGGGTGAGGATTAACAAATAAATAATACAACAGTTAGTTTCATAGCAAAATTGAAGACAAGGAACAGAGATTTCCCATGTTCCCCGTGCCGCCTGCACAGCCTCCCTCAGTCTCAGCATCCCCGTCAGGGCGGTACATGAACCTATACATGTACACAGCATGATCGCCTAACCTGTCGTTTACCTGAGGGTTCTCTCTTGGTGTGATATGTCCTGTGAGTTTGGACACATGTGCAATGGCATGTGTTGTGTGTGTTTTTATGATCTTTTGAACATTTAAAACCATTTATTCAGCTTAAAAAATCTCTGGAAAGAGCTATGGCCTTCCTACTACGGTAAGAAGGATTCCTTACACACGAAACATCATGGAAGGCATTGGGGTGTCTCGCATAGACTCTCCCTCGGTTTGGAAGCCACCGGACCGTCCTTGCCCCCATTAGCTGAGTGTGAGCAACACGGTTCTTCACGGCTCTGATTTCCTCTTCCTGCGCCGCCTGAGTTTGCACTTCCCAGTTTCGTTTCATTGCTGTGCTTCACCATGGCAGCAGCAAGAAGACTTAGCTGAATCCGTCGTATTTGCTGCCTTTCTTCTCTGTGTTTTTGCACTTGGGTTGATTTTGATTTCATTGTGCAATCACTTCCGGCAATGGCGCTACTTACACAAAATCGGTCTGGGTTGCAGCTTGCCCTCGGTCTCTCTGTTATTCTCACTAAGACTTCACAGTGTTCGCTTCGAACCCTCTCTTCTTGGAGGGTCAGCCTGTTTTCTGGTGCCAGAGGGTCTGATCTTTTTCTGAGGAAAGTGGAAGCAAGACCATGCTGACACCTCCAATCTTTTATTAATACGGGCAACACGTTCAGTGACCACAAGGAACTCAGCAACACGTTTGCTGGTAGCCAGAAGTAGCCATTGACATTCGTTTTCCTCGTTACTCTGAGTCACCGAAAGGGTAGAAAGATCATTTCGTAGCACTTTCAGCTGCGATGGCAAACGAAATCTCTAGAACTATGCAGAAAAATAAACCATAACATGTCATGTTATTTCTATTTCTAGTGGCATTTTCCAGCAAGTTGGGAAAACACGCAAAGTAAATTCCAACTTTGAACCTAAAGCCCAAGACTGACAAGAGAGTTTATTTAGCTTGCAGAAAATCCAGATTCTTAATATAGTGCAGAGTGTTTGTTGATGTAAGAATGCATATCTATTTAATACTACCAGATTCTGATCCCAATTGTAACATGTACTAGACAGTTTGTAATAATATATAATAAATTACTAACATGTGAGAAGTTGTAGAAATTTACAAAGTAATTAAAATATTTTTGATCACAAAATATTTGATTGCGGAGATTGCTTTTCATGTCAGCTTTCTTAATGCGATTGGTTTTCACTTCAGTATCTCTATGGACCTCACAGAAATGCTTGGCAATAACGCAGAGATGGTTAAAAGTAGCAGCGAGTGGTAAGTCAAGAGGCAAGTTCAATGAAAGCACCTTAGATCCCAAGCTAGTGAAGACGTATGATCTGCAGATGCCGATTTGAAATGTTTCAAGCTCCATAGGCCTAGCCCCTGTGCAAACGCAAAGCGAGGTGAACTAGAAGATGCCTGCAGCACATTTTCACCGTCCATTTGTGTCTGGAAAGATGCATGTGAAACACGTTGATAATCTTGAGGTCTTTGTGAGCCATGGACGAATCTCATGTGTTGATAATCTCTGTGTTTAAGGAAAGTGTAGTCTCATCACTGACACAGTGTGGCCTCTTTGACCAGGTCTTCGCCTTTCACTCTCACTGATTCCCCCAATCACGTCTCTTCCTCCTTCAGGTCATTGGACCACCATCCTTCCTCCCAGGACAGCCTTTCTCCTGAGCACTTCATAGCACCCACCCCTTCCCAGTGCTGAGACCTTGAGCAACAGGGACCATCTCCCATGGCTGAGCCCCTCACTGTCCTCATTCTTAGGGAATACGGTTCCAAGAACAAAGTCTTGTTTTCTCGCAGGTTAGCATGGTAGCAACCTAAACATGCCTGCCCCATCTCCTCCCAACATCCTATCAAAATGCTACAGTGAAAGCACACAGGCCCATGACTTTAACAGAAAAGCCACACGAATATATAACAGTAAGTCCTGTAACGTCCCGCTCTTCACCGACACAGTTCTAACCAGGTTCTCAGGCATGTTCTCTCGTCGTCCTGGGCCCTACGATGACACACCCACCACACGTGCTGCCACCTGTCAAACCCTTGGATGACCCTGCTCTCAGGTAGCACATATGTTACAAAAAATATTCGTGATCTGATGAAAGTGATATGTTGGATTCCCAGTGGAGTAGAGGACAATACGAACATGTTAACCACAGTGAGAAAGAGTTCACAGAATTCTGCGTGACAGCCTCAAATAACTTCTGACTAAAGGAAAACGTTAAAAGTCAATCGAACAAATACTCATAAAGAAGGTGTACGGACTTCTCTCAAACTTCCCGTCATTTCCTTGGGACCTTGGGGCTGGGTTAAACCTCCTGTGCTTGCTCCATTGTCCAGAGGACTAGGAGGGTTACATTCAATTTAAGAGTTCCTATCAGATTTCGTGATATTAATATTTGGCAATATTAGCCATAAATATCACAGAGATATGTATATACACACATATACAATGTCTGTGGCTAATTTTGTAACTATAACCATATGTGTATGCTTCTATACATCCATAGAAACCGACTTATGTTTAATTTATAAACTAATGAGGCTAAATTCCTTGCTTCTGAAGAGTTCTTGGTTTTCTGATCTGCACAGTCACTGCTATATTTCCGTATCTGGCTGTGAACTTTCCCATAATTGAATATTAGCTGGTGTCACACTAAGGGAGCAGGAAAGGGGGGTGAGCGCCTTTGAAGACTGAAGTCGCTCTAGGGGCTATTTTTAGAACTCCCTGGCGAAGCAGCTTGCATTTCATCCTGGGCATCCATTGCCAGCGTCGGGGACAGGGGTGCCTCCAAAAAGCTGCCCAGGGCAGCAGGAGGCGACTCTCATTTATCTCTCACTTGTACTGCAGCTCCGCGCCAGCTGAGACATTACCTGTTCCATTATTACTGTGACTCACGGCTCCCTTTCCCACAAAAGTAACGCAGCGCTCCTGTCCTGCTGTTGTCAGACTCCTGAGTGTTAGCAAGTCCATCCTGCATCACCCTCTACACTGTAACAGCGTGAATGAGAGTCGGAGGCTGCTCGACTAGCTCATCTCCCATGCAAAGCCAAGTGACGGCATTTTTGATTTCTAAATACCCCCAGTCATTCCCTCGGACCGAAACAGAGCCTCAGTACTGACTCTCTTGTCCTGTCCTCTCCTGTGGCAGCTTCCTCTGCCCATCGCAGCCCTGTGACTCCGGCTCAGGAGCGAGGGGGACCCTCCGGGCACTCCCTTCTGACAGCTGGCTCTCCCCCGGGCCCCGCCAGCCCAGCCTGATGTCAGGCTCCCTCTCCCTAATGAGGGAAGAGCCAGGGCCCGGCCTCACTCCCTGCCCCGACCATCGCGTGCGGACATTCAGAGGACCATGGGAAGTGGCTAAGACACTGCCTCATTGCCTTAGATTGACCTCTGACTGTCAGGGTATTAGCAAGATGTACTGCTTAAAATATGAAAAATTAATATATAGTTCTTAAAGTATGAAAAATTAATAACATCTATTTTTGGTGAGAAGTGAATTGCCCATTTTGTGATTTAAAAACCATATTTCTACAAAGTCAGCTTTAAGGCGGACGTGTGTGCGACCAATCCCAGCAAGGAAGGGGCTGAGAAGTTGTCTCGGGGAGACTGAGACTGCGGCTGGGCCAGGGCTGCATCGCCATCACGGTAGTTTGACTCGCGTGTGGTTTAATTTTAACTTAATAAAAGGGGCACAGATATGAGGCCCAGGGAAGGGGACTCCCGTCTCAGCTCCTCTCCCCTCTTAGCCTGTAGGGATGGGGGGCAAATCACTGCCCACCCCTGGCTCTGCCTCTGGGTCTGCAAAGTGAGCTGCTGAGGCTGTGAGACTCCCCAGGCCCCTTCAAGCTCTCGGCTCTGCACCGCTGACTCACTGCTCTCCGTAAAGATGGGAGCCAGACCTCAAACCTCACCTGAATTCCTTGCAGCAGCTAATGAGGTTTGCAAGGCCTCAGTTCCTCTGACTTGGCATGTTTTCGCGTGGCTTTATTTATATCATTATCCCATAGGCTCTGGGGCTTGGCAAATGGGTAAGAGGTGGGGAAAATAAATAAGGCCAATCTTTCTGGCTAACTCGAATTTTGACAATAGAAGGATTTCAGGGTGTGACTGAAGTTTAACAGCCTTCCTGGAAAGTCTTTCTGGCTCCAAGATAGTGAAAATTTAAGTTGTAGCTCTCTAATAATTTAATAGGTCCATTTTCGCATTTAAATTGAATCTCAGATATAAGTTTTCTCCAAAACCTGGTGGACGCTTTTCATGAAGCAGGTCATCATGTCTAGCACTGACTTAAAACTTAGGTAAATTGTTATACCTACTAGGTTTAATTAGTGAAATTCGTTTGGATTCTAGGGCCCATTTGTTTGTTTCCAGTTGACTTCGGAATTTCTCATTGCCACGATTACATTACACACAGATTACTTGTTGGACAATGAAGCAACTTTATACATTTGAGTTTTGCATCTATTGATGAAAGTGTGTGGACTCTGCCTGCTGGGTGGGCACTGGTTCCTGGGTGCATGAGCTGGTACGTCTCCAGTCCCAGGAAATCTGTCTTAAGTGCCAGTGTTCCCCTGGGGCGGGCTCCACCTGGGCATGCCATGGGTCATTGGCACACAGGGAGCCGATGGCATGGAGTGCACAGGTTGCCAGTTGGAGGCCCTTTCTAGCCAAGACACATAGTACGTTGAGTTTAGGCATCATTTTCTCTGTTGTGATAAATGAAAGGTTGTGTGTTCAGTCTCTCACAGGGCTAGCCCCGACCACCGTGACCTCTCTTACTGCAGTGGATGGTCAATGGGTCCATGGTGACAGTCCACTGCCCACGGTGCTGTGGGAGCAGTGGGTTAAACTGTGGTCATCCGTTTGGGACATTATTATTTCCAGTTACTTTTCTATTTAAGGATGAGTCATTGCTGACCAGCATTGAAGATTTCAAAACCTTCCTTGCACAAAAATGCTAATTGACCCTTTTTGGCAGCTGCCAGCACCCGGCTTTCCCATGCTCACACCCTAATAAAACTGGGTAAGAAAGAGGCCGCTCCTCCACAAGTAAAATGTTCACAGAAAGAAAAGATCTGCAGCTCATGGGCTTCCCGTTCCTCCTGCTGGGTGACAATCAGTGACATTCGTCTCAATCAGAAACTTGCATCATCTTCACACCTGGCTGCGCTCGTGCTTCCTGACAGGCCAGGCATGTTCCGAGCTCCCTACCTACTGACTTGTCCTGTACCTCCTCAGCCCTGACTATTCCCACTTTATACAGATGATCCCCATAAGAGGGATAAAGCAATTGCCTACATTATGGAGATGCATAGATAGTATCAGCCTAAACCAGACTCAACCAATGACTAACCCCAGGAAAAAGGACATTTCTCAGTTCTCCCAAGATACAAATGCGCGCGGCTACGCTAGGTTTCCCTCTGGCTTTTTAAATCTTTGCTGAGACATAAATCACAGTTCTCACATTGGACCTGGTGCTGTCAACACACCAGTCCCAGGATGAAGAAGGAAGAGCATCGCCACGGCAGGCCAAGGACTGCTCTGAGGAGGTCTCTGCTGCGTGGCTGAGGGAAGACAAGTCCTTTCTTTGCTAGACCCCAGGTCAGCCCAGAACCTTCTCCTGTCCCTTTGGAATATGAATAAGTGTCGCACATGAGATGCTGGTCCCAGGACACCCTTTTCCTCTCCTCACAGGGGAGGGGCAGACGCAGTGTAACTGCCTGTAAAACACATGATGGAACATTTAGAGGCGGAGAGACCATGAGGCCGAGGTAGCGATCACCTGGTATGACAGCCAACGATAGTCACTTGCAAGAACATCTGACGGTCAGGGAGACAATACATGCGCCAAGTCTCCCTGAAATGTGAAATTCTGAGGCATGAATATGACGCCCATTGATGTTTGTGCTTTTCTCGTCTTTTCTTGCTTGTTTTGCCCATGTTGCTTCCCCTATAGGGACTGTAGAATATTCCCTCTCTCTCTCTCCAGCTCTCTCCTCGTCTTCTGCCCCATCTGCCTGTCCCTCCCCTTTGCCTCTCTTTCCCCTCCTCCTTCTCCACATTTGCTTAGATGGCAGGACCAGCTCCTTGCTGGTGCAGAGGAAAACCCGACCCTCTCCCAGTCCACTAGAGCTACATCCTAAATCCAAAGGAGTCTCCATAGCTACTGGAGGGGGGAAGCTGTGCTGCTAGAAATCCTTTCCCAGGACTTCCAGGGCGGTCATCCATCTCTATGTGGTGCACAGAGGCCATTGAAGGCATTCACATGTGAAACCCCTTATAAAGAGCTCCCAGTGGCCGCCTAGGCCGGAGAGAGCTGAGGGAGGGAAGAGGCCGAAAAAGAAAAGACTGGGGCCATGTCACCCAAGTCATCCTGACCGTTTCATGAGCTCTGAGCTGCTTCACTCGTGCTCCCTTTAAAACGTAATCGCCACTTAGTTTTCAGGGGAAAGCCAATTCCATATTCCCAGGACGTGTTCGGATTATACACTGTGCAAAACATGGAGGAAGAGAGAGTAAAACGAAAGACGAGACCACGGCAGTTCCATGGGTTCGCTCGGGTTCCATGAAACGTGTTGGGTGACGGCACCAGCACAGCTAAGGCGGGACGATCAGGAAACGTACAGAGGTGCACGCGATGCCTGGATCCCGGCTGCGGGCCCAGCGGGAGGGTCCTGGGGCCCCAGGTTCTGTTCAGTTAAAATCCTGGAGTGACTCATCTTCAGCCTCAGGACACGGGCATTTTTTAAAAATGCAGCCTTTTAGCTAAAGACATGCTGGCGGCTTCACACCTCTGTCTCCCTGCGCCTCAGTCCTCATTTTATGCCCAAAGACTTCTCCACATTTTATTTGTAAATTTGGATTTTTTTTCTCTTAGAACATAAAAATCAAGGTTAGCACAGATTTCTAACATGAGCAGGCAACAATAAAATGCTGACTATGCACTACAGAAGAATTTTAAAAAAACAGCTCATTTGAAAATGTTCACAACTTCCCCGTTTTGGTTGCCATAGTATCACCTACCAATCTTTTAAACGTATTGGTGTTACCAGGGAGACGACGAGACCTGGCATCTTATCTTCTGGAAGGAAAGATTTCAGTCAAGAGATAAAGTGTAGGAAAGCAAGTGAGAATGCATTGGTTGCAGCAAACACACTCAGGACAGTGAGACGAGGAGGGACATAGAAGCAGCAGGAGAGCGGGCTGGGCTGCTCTGGCTCACGGGGAGTCAGGGAAAAGGGGGCCTTGGAGATCCCAAGGTCAGGGGGGAGCCTGGGACGAGCTGCCGCTGTCCATTGCTCCCCTTGTTGCAGGTTTTCTGGGGCCCCTCAGAGGGAAGGTGGGGGGGGGGAATGGTGTGTCCCTGGGGGAGAGAGTGCCCAGGTCCTTTGAGTGAATTTCTCTCTTGCAGGTGGGATTCGTGGGGAGCTCTCAGGGAGGGTCTCAATAGAACACTCGTCAGATTCCAGGGGTGCCCTGTCAGGGGCGTGGTCTCCACTGATTGGAGCATCAGGACAGGGGGTCGCTCGTCAGCACAGCTGCTCCTGAGGCAGCCACGGGTCACCTGGCTGGTTTTGCTGCTTTTCTGGGCCTGGAGCTGAAGCCTCGATGTTATCTCCAGAGAGGAAAGGGCAGGGGCCCAACCGCATGGCAGCGATGTGCTGGGGAGGAAGGTCACCTGGGAGCCAGTCCGGGCTTTCCCAGCTCTGCCCCTTCCAGGGCTGGGGGCTTCCATCTGGGGACCTTCTGTACCTGCGGTCTCCTGCTCTGCCCGCACCTGCCTAACTGCCTATAACACCAGGAAATACTTTGTGATGCACTTTTGTGCTTTTCTTTAGTTTACAAATACAAGACGAACCATTTTACCTCATCTTTCGCTCCTCCTACATACACCTTGACTTCGCTGTGACTAGTCTTTGTAAATCATTAAATGATGTCAATTTTTATGACTACGGCCACATATTTTGTAATGGATAGTCATTCCCTCAATTTATTAAAAACTTTTGGACACTTCAGGCACTGCCCTGGACACCTAGAGGTTAGTAAGGCCCCCCAACCCCCGACCCCACATGGCACCCACACCCAGTGCAGAAGGTAGAGCAGAGACCCAACAAGTCGGATGACTTCAGCCTCTCTGGGGTGCAGGCCTAACATGCAGGGGAGACTGAGGCCCAAGGAGCTCAGAGAAGGTCCCCTGAGGATGGGAGGACCCAGTTAGGTCCTGAAGAGACAGGAATCAGATCCCTCAGAAGTACTGTCCGCATTAGTGGACAAATCGTTCTATTTTTCCCAAAATTCTGCTCTTCTTACGTCTGACGTTTAATGATGTTGACTCCAATCCTCCTCCCCTGAATAGGAAATAATTATGGAAACCTGCCCTTCTGTCTTCCATTCGTCACTCTCTCACACATATAAGCACATGTGCCCATGTGCACACATATACATGCATGTACACACACACATACACACACTGCAAAAGGGGACCAAATCCCTCCTTTTATACTCATTAACATCTTGCTCTAAGTACCAACCACAGCATTACAACCAAAGCTTGGTTTCCAAGATCAAAGGCAGAAACAAGCTAACAAACAATGTTAGGCTCCTCAGTACGTCCTCTTCTTTTTCTCCCTTTTTCTTTTCTTTTCTTTCTTTTCTTTCTTTCTTTCTTTTTTTTTTTTTTTTACCAACTGGTATCATCTATTACGCAGGGGTAGTGTTCCGAAGATTTCCTTCATAAAATATTTAACAGAAAAATTTTAACTGAACGTTCTGTGCATCTGTACCCGTTAAAGGATGTATTCCCATTTTTTTTAAAGTACGCTTTCTCGCAAATAATTTTTATAAAATGGCAGGAGCTAAATCGAAACATATGCAGTTTTATAATATAAGGCATTATTTTTGAGCTTGGAAATTATTTTAGATGGTGAACACTGGCATTTTCCTTGCCACACACGAGCATCTCAGCTTCACCTTCCTTTAATATTTCTGGAAGGTGGTGCAGTGGCCCAGTGTCCACACAGAATGACATGGTGGAACTCAGCTGCTTCACAGCCCCGTACAGGTACTTTTACATTAAAGGACATAAATAATATGTTTTGAAACATAAAATATAATTTTTAATTAAATTAACACATGAACTTAATTGTCATTTTAATTACTCCGTGCGAGGTTTGTGTTACGCATGTATGTATCATGGTTTAATTAAGTTTAGCTAATAACATGGGCGGGAGGCTTTGCTTTGTCCTGGAACCATGGACATTTTATCTCCAACAACCCCTGCTGTTTCCCTGTAAGGGACCTGATACCTTTGCTCTCGCTAGTTTTTTTATTCCAGGAATTGATTAAGCAAATGAGAAGCAACAGATGGTTATGCAAATACAGAAGTTTTTCCAAGATCTGGGTTTGTGGCAAAACTTAGGAAACGTGGCCTTCATACCACTGCCCCAGGGTCTGGAGAAGAGCCAGGACTTGAGCAGGGCCCACCGCCCTCAGTGGGGAGGCCAGCACCTCCCAGGGCAGGGGTGTGGGTGCGGAGAAGGCGTTCTGATCACGGGGTTCTGGAGACGGTGCCCGCGGCCACTTCCAGGAGAATGCGTCTCATCCCAGGCCTGTGGCAGGTCGGGGGGGGGGGGCCACAGGGAGCTGGGAGAGCGCGGTGCTCAGATATTCCTGGGCCTGGCATTGCCAGGGAGGCCGCCCGAGGCCAGGAGGCCAGGCTGGAGGTCCCCACGGGGAGCAGGCTCTGCACTGGGCACCGGGGGCGCCTGGCCTTCTCCTGCCTCACTTCCTGGCCCGTGGGGGCTGGGGCAGCAAAAGTGCTTGGCCCACGGTTTCACAGGAAAGAGAGCTATTTTAGAAGCCCTTTGGGGACATGTTTGTGAAACAGGAAAAAACATACATCGCGTTGATAATGGTTCTCGGCGAGGCTGCTGGCCGGGCGGCCACCTCCCGGGCGGGTGGCCCTGCAGTCGCGAGTCCGGGTGCCCAGGCCCGGGGGCTCCACGTGGGAAAGTCTGTGTTTAAGTCACAAACCAGACGGGTCCCAGAAGGAAACAAGGAGAAATAAGCCGCGTTCGGAGGGGACAGAGGAGAGCAGCTCGCAGGCTTCTCATTCTGCCTGGACGGTGGGACGCTGAGCCTGGGTCCTGACCCCCCAGCATGTCCATCCTGTCCCCGCACCTTCTCCCCCAGGGCCGCTGCTCTGACAGCAGAAAGCGTGGCCTTTCTGGATCCAGCGACTTAGCGTAGCTTTGAGGATGTATTTGGTTTTAAATAAACGTGCTTAAGTGAATCAATAATAAATCTATTAAAACACTAAGATGGAACCGTGCTTAAGGCTGTAAACACAGAAGCCCTGTAAAGAAACACATTTCAGTACCATCAATATTCTGTTTGCTTCTTTTACAAATAATGGAAAATAGAGTTAATTTTATATGAAGGGTAGCATTTACCTGAGACACACACATCGGTTTTTCTTTTCTCCTTCCTTCCTTCCTTCCTTCCTTCCTTCCTTCCTTCCTTCCTTCCTTCCTTCCTTCCTTCCTTCCTTCCTTCCTTCCTTCCCACCTTCATCACTTTCTCCTCCCCATCCTTCCTTTATTTTCTGTTATCTAGTAATAGCTCCACGCAAGAGAAAGAGTTGGGATATAAGATTTTAACCCTGGTACATTTTCAGAAATAAACTAAAGTTCAATAATTTCTCTTCACTTTCTTGATAATATTCCCTCCTTGTCTCTTGTTGTTATTTTTATAATAACACAATTAACATATGTCACGAATAGAATAAAATATTTACTTTTTGTATATAATTTGTCTATTTTCCACTTCTATAAAAAAAATAAGATGAAAGACTATAAAAATGAAAAGAAAAATCTTTCAGGAAAAGAAAATGATCCTGTTCACACCTGACAGAAATTTTTGTGTCCCCATACCTTTTGCCTCAACTATACATAATGGTTATTTTTTTATAAACTAAAATTTATTTCTCAGAGGAAATGTAATATTTTTCAGAATGAACTAAAAAGTAGGTTGTGAAGTAAAATGCCAATGAAAACATACTTTTCCTTACAAGTCAAAGCTGTCCCAGATGTGGAAAGTAGAACCCTTTACTCTTTGCTGTTATTGAATATGAGATGACACATCCAATCGCGGGTCCATGCAGAGTTTCCATCCATGGGAAGCTCCGTAAGCGAGCAAGTGTGGGGTCAATCTGTTTAGTTTTGCAATGTGAACGCTATTTGCCTGTTGATGAAGGAGAGAGAAAAAACTGGGTGTTCTCCTCAGAAAAAAATCTCCCCTTAGATATGCCAGTCCCCGGCTCTGAGCTGGTGGCCTCTGCTTGGCTTCATTTCTTTAAAAATAGGTGTCCTCCTGCCTGGCGGCGTGGCTCAGTGGTTGAGCATCAACCTATGAATCAGAGGTCATGGCTCGATTCCCGGTTAGGGCACAGGCCTGGGTGGTGAGCTCGATCCCCAGTGTGGGGCATGCAGGAGGCAGCCGATCCATGATTCTCTGCCCTCATACATGTCTCTCTCTCTTTCCCTCTCCCTTCCTCTCTGACATCAATAAAAATAATATTTTAAAAGAAAAGGTGTCTTCCATATGGCAGAAAGGATACGGGGTGTGTGTGTGGTGGGGGTGGAAACTTTCCCCTGATACCTGAACAGCAATGCCCCAGGGAGTATTCTGAGGCTGGAGCCTGGATCGCGTGTGCATGCCAACGCCAACCCACACAAGAGGCACGTGCTTGTGGCACCAGATTCCCTCACCTCCAACCTCAGTGCCCAGGGCAGCCTCACTGGAACCAGAGAGAATGGACTATTAGAAAGAGAGGTCAGCAGTATTGCAAGGTCCCATGCTCCCCAATTGCTGAGTGTGCCGGGGTGCTGTATAACACTTTTGAGAACGATTGAACGCTCTGAACAGCGAAAATACCATAACTTTGATGATAGGCTACCACCACGTTGTGTAATGTCAAGTTCCAGCAGAATGCTGTCTTTTCTGATTTTGTTGTCGGGCGGGTGGGGTGGGGGGGGAGGTAGGACCTGTTTTCATAGAGAACGTGACTCCTGGCTTGATGAAGAGGAAATAGGTGTCGAGCTCTGAGTCCTCAGAGCTGGAAAGAGGACTTTCGTTTCTAGCTCTGAGCAAGCGACACTTTCCACATTAGATCTCCATTAAGTACGGACCTTTTTTCCCCTCCGGCTCCCTCCCCCCTTTTACTAGCTGGGCTGAGACTTGGCCACTTGCCTCTTTCACATATAAAGAGGGCGACCAAAATTACCGGAAAATGGTTAATTATGCCCACAATGGGAAAATTATTTCCGCAAGTGCTTCGGAGTGTAAAATCAAGTCCCAAACTTAATCACAATATTATCTCTCTTTAATAGTTACTCAGCTACTCAACCTGGAATGTTCATTAGATAAGCCGGCAGGCACAGAGTCAGCATAGTCTCTTTGTTGTTTCCAATCCATTGTCAGTGAGGCTAAAAGTCAACCCAAAATTAAAGTCAAGTTTGGAAGCTCTTATATCTTGATTTGAATTGGATCTGCGTGTGAGAGTCGTTTGTGACTGCTTGATCATAATTTTTGCAGACAATGTGCTATAGAGCTTTAGTTGATAGCAGCTCAGCACTAAGATGCAGTTTTACCAACTTGATTGACATCATATTTGGAAAGATACTTTGATCATTTGCTTTGCTTGACATTTCCATCACTAACTTAAATGACAATAAAAACAGTCGTTATTTCTGCAGAATTAAAAAACTCAAGATGTATATGACCCCTACCTGGAGCCATAGGGTTCATTTTACTTACAGTGCTTTTGAACATGAGGCAGATAACTTGAAACATGTGTCAGCTTATCTATAGCTCTCAATATTTTAAGGTGACATCATCATAACAGCTAACATTCACTGAGATCTAGAAGTGCATGTACATTATTTCATTGAGGCTTCTGGCTTAGGGGCTGCTTTGCAATGGAGAAAACTATTTTTACAGAGATTGTTCAGCTTGTAAGTATGAGGCTGAGTTGGTTTTAAAAACCAGGAAGTCTAACTCCTGTGTGTAACCAGTGCAAACTCTACCCCTGCTGGAGTGGGTGTCACAGATTGCTCCTCTGTCATGCTGTTCCGTGTCAGCTGGGTGCCATTTGTTTATTTCAATGTTTCTCTGGGAAAAGGACAACTGTACCATTAGTCACAGGACAATACTGACGATATATTTTCTCAGCATGTGCGATTTAACAGTGATTGTTGAATTCAGGGGCCTTTTCAAAAATGAAACACTTGGTGAAAGTTTCAATGAGAGTTTTAAATTGACTTTTTTAAATTGACTATCATATGTACTTCCATATACTAGGTCATTCCTAGGGTTTTGATGAATGAAATGGAATAACCTGTTTCATTGATTACCTTATTGGGTTTCTGCATTGCTGAGTCATTTTTTAACATGTCCTGTGATTTCTGGGACTCGGTAATGTTTAAATTGTTACCTGGCTTACTGTCTGTTACATGCAAAAGAGATAAAAGGCCGGTGTGGCCCAAATTCAAATAGTTAGTTTCCAATCCCTGGTGCATCAGGTCCTTTCGGTGACGACGACGTGAGTTGGGCTTGGTCCAGAGGAACTGATCAGACTCCATTCCCAGAAGTCTGCAGGGCTGGTGAAGAAGTGTGTTCACCTTCCTAACCTCAGGTTCTGCGGTGGAGAAGGGAGAATGAGACCTCACTCAAATGGCCTTTCCAACGTGAGAATGGCTCTGAGAAGAGGCAGGAAGGAAGAGGTGGGATCAAGATGTGGGGTTTGGGCCTGGATGCCTTGTTCCTGAAGTCCATGGAACAAAAGATCCATCACCCACCAAATGGCCCACTTTCCACGCCTTAGGTTCCAGCGACACTGTTGGCAGGAGCCCTGGGAAGGCCGCCCGGTGCCAGAACAGCAGCAGGAACGACCAGGCTTCGGGCTCCTTTGGATTCGGGATTCTCTGAATGAAGCTGTTCCTGTACTGACCTTCTTTTTCTCTTTATATAAAGTTTGAACCTCTACCTGAGGCTCAGAGAGTATCCTACCCCCTTGTTTTATAAATGAGACACCAGGAAGGCAGGTAATGTGTTCAAGCTCCTGGGCAGAGCGGTGACAGGTCCTATGGACTGTGTGTAAAATGATGAGCGAAGCCCCTAAACACAGCATCACCGCCCTCCTACTTGATAACTATTTTCGTGGAGGGCAGAAGCCTTAACATATATTCCCTTCTATCTCCCTATATAACTTGGTGAAAGTAGATGCTCAATAAATAGAGTAAGAGGACTAAATGAATTCCTAGAAGTATTTCTTAATTTAGAATGCATTTTGAAGTGCTCGAACGTGAGATAGTGCATATTGACTTTGGTACCCTACCAGAATGGCAAGTTTGAGGTGCCAAGGCATTTACTTGGCAACTCAATGGCCAACACATACATACATACATACATACATACATACATACATCAAATTGAACATTATTAAGATCTGAAATAGAGGAAACTGTGTGAGAAAAATATATAAATGTGTTTGATAAATAAAAGATAAATGAAATGTGGGAATTGGATGGTTATGCAAAGTAAGTGAATAAGCAACAGAAATAAGTACAGAAATCTATCCTGTACTTTTTAAGCCTTCATTATCTAAATAAATGACTCAGTCCTCTGAGTCAATATGGTAGAGGGGCAAAGCGCCCCAGATTTACGGTCAGAGAATCTGAGTTCTTAGCGTGGGGTCAGCCCTAAGCATCTTGGATGGCCTTTTCCAAGTATGGTGGACTTCCTTAGCTCATTCTGTTGAGGTTATCATTGCTGCGAATCCTAGAATCCTAGATGAATAAGGATCATAGCCTTTGCTAATGATTTCTAGGTATCTATGATGAAAGAAGGCCATTTAACACCAAACAATCCAACAAGGAGAGTTATAAAAATTCTAGGCAGTATTGATTGAGCCTCACACCCACTTTCAGGCCAGGGTGTAGGTTTAATGAGTTTACGTGCTGCAACAACTGGAGTGTAAAGCCATGTTTCTCTGACTCTGGCATCTGTCTTCTAACAGGAGTACAAGAGGAAAGGGGTTAAAGATCACGTTCAGACCTATGAGTTTCAGAGGCAAGGGGCAGCAGGGACAGATTAACTGGGGACTTATATGCATCTATGCACAGCCATGGAAACAGACATAGAGTGGAAGGGGGTAGAGGGGGCCAAGTGGGGGGAGTGAACAAACAAAGGAGGAATCTATAATACACTCAACAATAAATATAAATTTAAAAAATAAAATAAAAAAGATCAAGTTCACTACTTGTTTCTAGTTGGGTAAACCAAGCAGCAAAGAGTTGTATTCATTTTATCAAAATCTCACAGCAAGTTGGGGAGGGCGGGAAGGAAGACCTGCCAGCTGGTATGCTCGCCGGGTGCTACAGGGAGTGTGTTCTGAGAGGAATGACTGCCCAGGTGGGAAGCAGAAAGTAAGCACTTAGGTTTGATGGGAAAATATAACTTTTCATAGGAAAGGATTTGTATTCGTCTTCTAGTCCAGCTGTAACAAATGACCACAAATGTAGTAGCTCACGACTCACAATGACCGTCTCCCGGCTGTATGGGCCAGGAGTCCCATGAGCTTGTCCAGCGTTCACGTCCCCCAGGCCATGGCCACGTGCTGGCAAGCTGTGCTCTCTCTGGAGGTTCTGGGAGAGAAGCCTCTTCCGGACTCACTCGCGTTGTTGGCAGAATTCAGTTCCTCGTGGCTGTAGAGTTGAAACACCCCCCCCCCCCCCCCCCCCCCCCCCCCCCCCCCCCCCCGCTCCACCCGCCGGCTGTCAGCTTGAGGGCCACCTTCATCTCCTGGACTGCCCCCCGGGCCCGTCCAGAGGAACTGAATCTAAATTCCTGGGAGTTGAATCCATGACCTTTCTTCCGTGATCAAATCCATCCTGTAAGTCATTTGCTCAACACGCACTTTCCGTGTGGCCTCTGTAGGGCGGGAGCCACGTGGGGTGTGATGCGTGTCCTACTCCCTCCATGTGCTACATTGCACACTCCCTGCCATGCTCTGAGCCACTGACCCTGCACCTCTCAGGTGTTCACTGGGCCCGGAGGTGGGGCATGTACTTTCCTTCATTCATGCTAGACAGTTCTATTTACATTGGCCAGGACCTAGAGACAGAGGAGTGACATGTGTCGAAGTGTCAGGAAGGCCGGGGAAGGTGATGTCTACATTCTGTTTCCCAAAACTCACAGGCCGAGAGCTTCCCGGGTGTTCACTGCAAGTGCAGGCTCCCCAGCCCTTCTCCCTGAGAGATGGGCTCCGACGGTCGGGGGAAGGGGGGAGGAGGGCACATGCTCAGGTTGTTCTGGTGGCGACTCGGGGGGACGGGGATTAAAATCTACACGGGCATCTCTTTCTAAGAAGATTCTGCTGGAAGGAAACACAGTACTTTGCAAGGATAATTCTAAGACTTCAAAAAAGATAAGAGCAAGGAGAGGGTGGAAGGCAATGAGGATGGCGTGCTTGGCGTGTTCGCAGTGGCACCGTCTCTTCCACATGCAGTGACAGAGGAGGGGCCGCTTGCCAGGCAGGTGGGGTGTGGGAGGGAGACAGAGGCTGAGTCCTGTTTGGGTTCAGGAGAAGTGCAGTGTGTGTCACATACCATTCACGAAGGCGAGTACCAGATAGCAAATGGCCTTGCTTTGCTCCCACACCAGGTCAGGATATCTGATGGCAAATCAGCCATGCATGGGGAATGCTGGTTAGCCAACTCTATAGAGACTGGATAAATAAATGGAGGAAATGATATGGCTTCGGGCCTATAAAAATCGAAGCTATTTTGGAAATGGAGGAGTGGAAGACGAAAGTTGTATTTTCCCCCCCTTATTCTTGGATTGAACATACACTTTTAGAATTAGGCTTATGCAATTCAACTGAAAATAAGACTTATTATAAAGAAAAGGAAATTAATAGCAACACAAGAATAATAAAAATTGGGGGGAAGAAGAAGCAGGTTTTCAAGGCACGTATGCATTTATAGGGTTTATATATCTGTGTTTGATAAATCAGTATTGTCACTTCTACTTATAATTTTTATGTAGAATAAAACATGCTTTTACATGGAAATAAGTCAAGAAGACGGGTTAGAATTTATGATTTCAGCATTAAGATCTGTGAATCGTGTCTCATGGTGAGATCTGTGACAATTTAAAAAAAATGGAACCAGATGAACATCCCGTAAAGACCTGAGAGACTAGGACGGGATCTGAGATCTGAAGGTGGCATTTATCTCTCCAAGTCCTCTCTGAGATGAAAAAAATAATCTCCATTCTATGCTGGTGATTCTTTGGGCAAGAGGCACAATCTGTTCAGAAATAAGCTATTTTTTATTCTGTGTGTACAGTAAAGAAATTATCTTATTTCTAATAGTAGCACCAAACCTTCCAGTTTGTTTAATGTTGAGACGCGAACATAAAATAGTACCGAAGGGAAGCACGGAGCTAGCGGCTAGAAAGAGAAATTGCCAGTCACTGCTGCTCGTACCATTGTGATGACAAAGCCACTGAGGAGTTTAAACTGAGTGTCCTCGGTTCTGATGAAGTGCTTTTCCCACCAAACAAATCCAAACGCACTTGAAAAGAAGCCAAGAGGAGAGTTAGGCATTCAACTTGACCTCCTCTAGCTACGGACTTTGTCTCTCCTCGGAACGAAGTGAGCCCCACCACATTTCACAGGGCAACAGCAGCTCAGTTGTCAGTGACGAAGTTAACATGATCTGAAAGAGAGTCACAGTGATTCGCTCAACAGCTCTGGGAAGTCACTATCAGATACATTTCAAGAAAGATAAATTTAGAGTAAGGTTCATCCTGGAGAAAGAACCACTTGCTGGCCAGCCGGCGTGGCTCAATGGTTGAGCGTCGAACTATGAACCAGGAGGTCATGGCTTGATTCCTGGTCAGGGCATATGCCTGGGTTGTAGGCTCACGTGTAAGAGGCAACCGATTAATGTTTCTCTCTTATCATTGATGTTTCTATCTCCCTCCCTTCCTCTCTGAAATCAATAAAGTATATTTTTAAAAAAAGAAAAAGAAGAAATGGCTTCTGGCTCTGAGAAACCATACCAGTAAGGAAGGGAGAGATCCATGAGAAACTGCCACCACCACATCCCAAAAGCAGATTACACAAAAGCAAGTTACTCAAAGGAAGATTAAACTCAAGTTTAATTTTAAAATATTCGTATCATATCAGAGTTCTTTGAAGTTTACTTGGATAAAATATTCAGTTAGATTTTTCAGTATCCTAGGTATCCTGGATAAATGAAAATTGTTTCTCCATCTAATGGAAAAGCAACATCTATGTGTGACAAATCTCAAATAGTTTAATAAAAATATCATTTTCATAGTGGCCTTTGTTTTGAAAATTTCAGTTTATCATGGAAATAATTTTGGCCCATTACAATGATATTAATTGCTATCTCACTCAATATTGTAGGTCATGACCCCAACGTTTAAGAACTTCTTCAAGACAGTGTTGAACATGATCCAGGAGAAAATGTGATTTGAGTCTGGAGACAGCTGTGCATGTAAGTATTAGAAAATTAGATTTTTCTCATGCAAATGTAATCAAAGCTAAAATATCAGCTCATCAATCACTGGATTGTAAAAATTTGATTAATATTTTCCTTCTGTTATGACATGGTTTTTCCCATCTAAAATTAATACGATGTGTCTAATTTTTTTGGTTATATTTTTCTTAAGATCAGCTAATAATAAAGCCCGTAGAGCAGATAGGAGAGAAGCGCTCTGTGGGAGATTGCTACCGTTTTTTTATAAACTGCTTCCAGGTGAGTCATTGGTGAAGGCGAGCAAATGCATAGATTCTATTGGCTAGTTCCTGGCGCACTCCCATGGCACCTGCAGATAAATACAATAGCCAGAACATGTGGGTAAGGCTTCCAGAATTCTTATTCTAACCCTTGCCCTGTAGTAAAAAGCATGACAACTTTCCTAACAAAATGAAATCGAAGGGGATATTTCAACAGCAAATATCTGTCCTTTGAAAATGTTTTATCTCCTTTGAAAGACACCTTTTACACATTTATTGTCATATTTTATGATGATACCAGGACAATCTGTACCTCATAAAAAGCTGTCAGAGGCGGTTTCTCAGGCAGCTACAGAGAGTACACGTCACACACTTTACCCAGCAGAGCTGTGAGCTCGCGGTGGTGGTTTAGGGGCCATTTTTCATGGTTCAGGTTTCAGGTTCGATTAGAAATGCAGACTAGAAATGCTTTTGTCTGGTATGTCTACCTCCTGCAACCACATCTTAGTGATGTGGAGGACTTAGGGAGCTGTTTATTCTCGGGTAAAAAAAAAATCCACAATGAGTCCTTCAGTGAAGAATCATTTCTATAAAATTATAAGGCCATTTTAATGAAATGTGAATATTGATTCTCAAGAAATTGGCCCAAGAGCAATTTCCCCCTTTAACGTTTTGAAAACTTCAGGAAATTAAAAATGAGATTAATATTTATAGGAAATAAAGATGTTTTATAGTAATTACTAGGGGCCCAGTGCACAAAAATTTGTGCACAGGGCGGGGGGTGGGGAGTCCCTTAGCCCGGCCTGTGCCCTCTCGCAGTCTGGGACCCCTCTGGGGATGTCCACCTGCTGGTGTGCCTGGCCAGCCTGGGTGAGGGGCCGATGTCTGTTTGCAGACTGACCAAGCTCCCCAGTGGAGACCCTCACCCCATGGGGGTGTGGCAAGCCTGGGAGAGGGGCTGAGGGCAGTTTTCAGGCTGCCCACAGCTACCATTGACCCTCGGGGCCATCCGCCTGAGAAGTGATCGGTGGTCGGGGCACACTTGGGGGGCCCCGGAGGCCTGTGTGTGTGCCCCGCAATGATCGATTCCAGGCCGCAGGCTCTTCCCGCCCTGCTCCTCCCGCCCACGGCTTCGGCCACTGGCCTACTTGCTCTTCCCATCCTGCGCTACCCTGTGATACACAGGCTGGACCCTGTGTGCGGCTTCTCCCGGGCTCTGGCCTCCGCCATCTTGGCTAGGCTAATTGCATATTATCATTCTGATTGGCTGGTGGGTGTGGCTTACCCGTCCCAAAGAGACAGTTAATCTCAATATTACGCTTTTATTAGTTTAGATGCCATCAAAAGTGGTGCTTTTATGTTTTGAAAAACTCTTTACCTTGATACTTTAATGACTTTATCCCAATTTTGGTAAAAGAAAAGAAAACAAGATGTTTTTTAATTACTAAAAATGTATATGCCAGAAGCTTCCCTGTTTGTAATACTAATTAAATTAAATTTAAATGTATTTAATTAAGCTCATCAGTATTTTAAGCCGTAATGCTCTTTACTTTGTAGTACATAAGACTATTCCTCAAGTCCTTAAAGCAAAGTTATGGTGTCATTTGAAAGAAATTTTCTGTTGGGAACCATGCATATTTAATTCATCAATGTTGACGAATTATATTTTTTCATTTTCTATTGCAGTTTGATTTATATTTATACATATTTTACTGGGGCCCTGATGATGGAGAAGAGGCGTGTGCTGTATTTCCTGTGTCTCCTGCCTTTCCTTCTGGTGAGCATACTGTTTTCTGATGCATCTGCCTCGCTACGATCCCTGCTTTTCTAGCTTCCCGTACATCCGTTGTTGGAAAAGATGCATCACCACAGAGGACATGCCATTATCCAATGCACAAACCAAGGATGTGTGCACACCTGGGCAGCATAGCAACGACTTCCCTGCCGTGTGCACTTCAGGGCCTTTTGTCCCAGAGCAGGGATGGCGGGACGGTGGTGTAGTTGGGCGGGGACATGTCAGAGTGAGACGACGACATGGACACAAGTAGGCGAGACCCCAGAGGAAAGTGCTGCTCAGTTTGAAAACAAACACAGGAGGCGCACAGCACAGCCGTGCGTAGTAGGTAAGCTTTTCAGCCGGGCCTGTGGGGTCTGAGAGCAGCAGATCCTAACCTGCAGCTCTTCCTCCCCTTCTGCCGACCGATGGGCTTCCATCGATGGAAACGCGATTCGGAATCATGCGCTGGCTTTGAATTCACTGCCTCGCCCTCTCATTCTGATAAGCACGGGGCTGAGTCCAGGCAGGCCCGGCTGCCTGCGGGGCAGGCGCGTACAGAGTGTGTGCACAGTCACTGCCGTCTCCGCAGGGCATGCGGGGCTGGGAGTGGAGGGTGGAGAGAGGACAAAAAAGCAACGGCTACCCTGGAGGGTCATGGGCCCCACACATTTCATGTTATGTTTCTTTTTTAAAAATATATATATATTTTTATTGATTTCAGAGAAGGGAGAGGGAGAGATAGAAACATCACTGATAAGAGAGAATCATGAATCGGTTGCCTCCTGCAGGCCCCACACTAGGGATGGAGCCGCAACCCAGGCCTGTGCCCTGACCGGGAATCAAACCTGGGACGCTTCAGTCCACAGGCCGATGCTCTACCCACTGAGCAAATCTGGCCGGGGCAGATTTCATGCTTCTTTACAGCAATATTTTGTGATGTTTTTCTCTGTCTCACATTAAAACTTGACCGTATTAATTGGAATTTTTCTTGCAAAGATTCCAGTGGAACCCCCGAGACAGAAAGCCATGCCCGTGGGAAGTTGCAGTCCCACCCCAGCCTGGCCCGGCGTGTCTCCCGCTAACACCGTGGCTGGGCTCCCATCTCCTCCAGATGAGAAGCTGGGGGACATGATCTCCCCAATTCTGTGCCAGCAAATACTTTGCCTGTGGTTTTCCAAGCAAACCCCACAAAGACGCAAACAAAGAAACTCAACAAAAACACAGAAAACTGAACCTGAAGGAAAGCAAGGCTGCATTCCTGTCTGCATGAGCGCTGGGAAACACTCCCAGGCCAGGGGCAGTGGGCACCCTGCCCTGCTCACAGGCCATCGCGGGAAACGGACCAGGACTCAGGGCCTGGGACCAGCTTCGGCCTCACCTGCCACCGAGCTGGCTGCGATGTCCCTCACGGTTTACCTACCAATCACCGTGATTTAAGGAACTGTGACCATTTCTCAGACAGTGTGTGCAAATCTGAGCTCTTATTTTTTTAATATATTGTTATTAATTTCAGAGAGGAAGGGACAGGGAGAGAGGGAGATAGAAACATCAATGATGAAAGAGAATCGTTGATCAGCTGCCTCCTGCTGGCCCCCTGCTGGGGATCACGCCCACAACTCGGGCATGTGCCGCTCACCGGAATCGAACCCAGGACTCTTCAGTCTACAGGCCAATACTCTATCCACTGAGCCAAACCTGATAGGATTGAGCTTTTATTTTAAGTGCGGATAAAAATGATGCTGATTCTATGCAACTCTATAAACTTCCTGAGGGCAGGAGAACAGTTATGCATTTTCTTGATGTAATGCGTTTCCATTTCTACTCCTGCAGCGAGCCTGCTGCCTGCGTGTTTACTAGGAAATTAAGACCAGTCGGAGGCTGGGAGTGCTCCTGTTCAATGGTGGCCATCGATGGGGGGCGGGTGGTGCCACGCCCAGGGAGTGTGACTCTTCCGACTTCCCTGAACTCAACTTCCTGCGAGAAAACGAACACCAAGAACCAGGGGACAAAAGAAGAGGAGAATAACTGCTTATGGAAAGTAGTCAACACAAATAATGCAAAAATGGAGACATACAGCTGCCAATCTGAGAGAGACAAGTATCACACAAGGTCCTTTTCGTGTGGAATCCAATGAACAAAACAAATTGACCAACAAAATAAGACCTGAAGCAGCGAGACGTGGAACAGACAGACATGCCTCGGTGTGGGGGTGGGGGGACAAGGAGAGAGAACTATGCACGGCCCATGGACACGGCAGTGGGGGGTGAAGACCGGGGGGTGCGGTCGTAGGGGCTGGGCAGAGGAGGATAAAGGGGGGAACTGGAGACATCTGTAATGCCATCAACAATAAAACTTTAAAAACCTGTACTTAAAAAAAGAAGGTTGAAGGGAGGTTTATACAGATTTTACATCACAAAACAGGGAGAAAAAGTCATGTAAACAGGAAAGTGGAAGTGAGGCTTGACACGGTTCTACTGGAAGAACATAAATGCAGACCTTCCCTTACCCTTCATTGATGTGCATGGGACAGAAATTCTATTTACCAACGTCACCAATGAGCTGGTCACGATTTCGATGATCAAAACGGAATTATAAAAACGACAACAATTCCAAGTGTTATCGGGGTCACAGATGCCCCTCTGTCCTCTGGGCGCCACGTGACCTCCGTTTGCAGAAGACAGCAGAGGCGCGATGGGGCGGGCCATCCTGCCTGCGGCCCTGTCTGCCCCCACAGCGCATCCCGGAGTCAGCCTCGCAGGACTGAACAGCCAAGCACAGGCTACTCTGCCCTTGACCCGCTTGTTCATCGCTTGAAATAGGATGCGACACAGGAGATTATTCACTGTGGAGACTGGCAAATACGGCCTAGCAGGGACTCCCCCCACAGTCAGTTGACCAAGCTCTGCCCTGACCGTTTCCCACCGGAACCCCCCCGCCTACAATCGACATTGGCCCGATTCTGAAACTTTCTTTTTAATCCTTTAGATTCCTGTGGTAGCAGAATCAGAACAGAGCCATAATGAACAAAAGAGGTTGAGTGTTACCAGAAATAAAATTATGACGGCTCAGTATGAATGTTACCAGAAAATCACGCAAGACCCCATTCAGCACACTGAAGGTAAACATGACTGTTTGATTTTTAATGCATTGATATATTTTTAAGAGAAAACCTACCCATTCCATCATACGTGTGTCTTGGGTCCCTTATCAAAAACTACGGGCCCGGTGCACAAAAATTTGTGCACTCGGGAGGTCCCTCAGCCTGACCTGTGCCGTCTCGCAGTCTGGGACCCCTCTGGGGATGTCCACCTGCTGGTGTGCCTGGTCAGCCTGGGTGAGGGGCCGATGGCTGTTTGCAGGCTGGCCAAGCCCCCCAGTGGAGTCCCTCATCCCATTGAGGTGTGGCCAGCCTGGGTGCAGGCCTGAGGGCCATTTTCAGGCTTTCAGGCTGCCCACAGTCCCTTCAGGTTTTGGGCCCCTACTGGGGTACCTGACCAGCCTGGGTGAGGGGCTGATGGCTGTTTGCAGGCTGGCCAAGCCCCCCAGTGGGGTCCCTCACCCCACTGGAGTGTGGTCATCCTGGGTGACGGACTGAGGGCTGTTTTCAGGCTTTTGGGCTGCCGACAGCTCCCATTGACTCAACATCCCAGCAAGGCTGGCTGAAAGCAGGTTTCTGGGGTTTATTTATCTTCTATAATTGATACACTGTTCCTTTAAGCCGAGGCCTAGGCAGGTAACGAAGCCTTCTGTTGGCTTCAGCTCTGTGGCTTCTATAATTGAGACAATGTTGCCTTAGTTGTCACAGCCAGGACTGCTGTTTGCTTCACCTCCGAGGCTTCTATAATTGAGACAATGTTGCAAATACGTTGTTGCCTGGAGCGGAGAGAAGCCCAGGGGGCTGGCAAACAGTTTTACTCCTGCTGCAACGGAAGCTGCCTGTTTACTCAGCTCCGTGAGTGCCGGCCTCCATCTTGGCTGTGTTAATTTGCATACAGTTGCTCTGATTGGCTGGTGGGCGTGGCTTAGGCATCCCGAAGAAATGGTCAATTTCAATATCATGCATTTATTAGATTAGATGGGTTAGTTGCTAATTTTTCTGGTATACGAACAGTTTTAATTATTGATTTATGAAGAACACTTTATGACATAATCTCTCTCTCCTACAAAATTCTAATAAGAATATGTGCAACAGGGATATTGTTAGTAACAATCTTTATGGTATAAAAATATTCAAAATATCAAATTAAGTATGTGTTTTGAATTAAATAAGTGACAGTTTATCTAATTATGTTTTTAACGAGCTGCTTGATAGGAGTCTGCATGATAAAATGATGAACAATTTTTTTTCTATAACTTATGCTTTGAATAGTACATTCGGTAGCAAAGTTAATGAAGTATAAGTGCTTCTGCTTCCATTGTTAGTGTTCAGATATGTCTGAGGCATTTATGGAGAGTCTCCTAACTGCCTTTATTGGTCCCAATTCTGAAGCTGTAAAGAAGAGTAACATCAGTGGAGTGGCCTGACTTAGCAAAATAATAATAATAATAATAATAATAATAATAATATTTTATCTGGCAGCCTTAATGACATGGTTTTCTTCAAATATAAAATGCAAACTCACAATACCACAAAGCAAAAGATAAAGACTTCAGCTATTTCTAGATTTTTAAACTCTCAGTGGAAACAAAGATCTTAAAATTTTTGAAATATTTGATATGTTTATATATTAATTATATTTATATATTTATGTAAATAAAATGTTAAAAGTAGGTTGTTATTAATATTTGTAACTGTCAAGATGTACTCACTTGTGAGAAAGAGAAAAAAAGTGTGTTCTTTTTCACAGTGGTCAATTCTTAAAATTTTAATATATAACTGAACAACGTAATTTGTTTATCTTTGGAGAAGTATGTGCATACCTCTGCTTGAACATTCTTATTAGAAGGTATTTATCCAGTTAAAATATATCTTTAAAGTAAGCCAGACAATGACAAATGATCTGATATTAAGTCAGTAGGGGTTGAATGATCAAGCATTGAACTATTTGTGTACAAATTTGGACACATCTCATTTTAATTTGGAAATCAGTTATTCTAATCATGACGGTGAAGTAATCCCTGCACGCTCATGCGCCCATGAGGACGTCCCAGTCAGCGATGACCTGCAGGTGTGCAGGATGCACCATGTGGGACAGGCCTCTGGGCTCCTGTGAGTTTGGGCACAAGGACGGTCACCCGATGATGCATCGTCACACCATGCAGGCTACAAGCTGTACATGAGTCTTCACCTCCAGTAGACAGCCTGAATCCCATGGCAGCGTGGGCCCACCATCAAGACTACGGAGAGCCCTAGCCAGTGTGGCTCAGTGGATAGAGCGTCAGCCTGTGGACTGAAGGGTCCCAGGTTTGATTCACGGTCAAGGGCACATGACCAGGTTGCCAGCTCGCTCCTCAGTGTGGGGCGTGCAGGAGGCAGCCGATCCGTGATGCTCTCTCATCACTGATGTTTCTATCTCTCTCTCCCTCTCCCTTCCTCTCTGCGATCAATAAATATATGTATATTTTAAAAGACCGTGTCCTCGCGGACACCGGCTAGAGTTGGTCACTGCCGCCTTCCTCCCCAGGCATGTACTGCAACAGGACCTGGGACGGGTGGCTTTGCTGGAACTACGTTGTGGCGGGCACCGAGTCGGTGCAGCACTGCCCGGATTACTTCCAGGACTTCGACCCCTCAGGTAACAGCAGCAAGTGGCCTGCCCTGTCCTGGATGCCCCGTCAATAGACCTCAGGCTCACGAGATTGCTCTCCTTCTTTCCTTTTTCATTTTAAAGAAAAGGTTACCAAGATCTGTGACCAGGACGGACACTGGTTTAGACACCCAGACAGCAACAGGACGTGGACCAACTACACCCGGTGCAACACTAACACGCACGAGCGCGTGCAGGTGGGTGACCCGTGTGAGAGGGAGATGAATGGAGCGCGTGCAGGTGGGTGACCCGTGTGAGAGGGGAGATGAATGGAGTGTGTGCAGGTGGGTGACCCGTGTGAGAGGGAGATGAATGGCGCACAGAGAAGAGCTAGCCCGGCCTCTGGGAAGCCCTCTGCCACGTCTCGGAGAAGAGCAGGAAGGAGACTATCTGTAGGGACAATGCCCATTGAGCTGCATGGCACTGAGGACAGGACGCCAATCTGCAGGGGACAGTGCGTGACACCTGCACAGGCCTGGAGCTGCCCATTTGCCAGAGAACACACAGGAGCACACGGAAGGGAAGCTTTGTGGTTGTGGTGGATTTCTAGAATACACGAGAGATCATGCTCAAGCGGACAAGGCCGTCCAGCAGAGAAAACAGTGCTCTGTCCCCCAGCAGAAGCTTCCTTCCTCCCGGCCAGTAGGGCCCTCTCGCCCCGCTCCTGCCTTCACATCATCCATTGAGTCCAGGTCGTCAGTGTCTGTCACAGAATCAAGCTGTGACAGTGCCTGGTCCATCTGCAGGTGTAGAAAGAGAGGCAGTTGTCCCAGTGATGGACACTAAGTCCTGCTATGACTTCCTGTCCTGGCACCTGACCAGCTGCATGACCTTCGGTGAGCCATGACCTCTGTCGGCCTCCGTGTAAGCGGGGATCACAATAAACCCGCCCGTGGGGTGTCCTAAGGATGGACTTGCCTCAGGGAAACACTCAGGAAAGAAAGGAGCATGTGGGACAGCCCAACAGCCGCCCGCTCTTTATCATTAATTATAAATCACCTCTTCTTTGCTTGTCCAGAGAAGAGTTTAAAGATAATTTTTTAAATGTACAATAATACGTAAGTTTCAAGTAAATGAATTACAGACAGATCACCAAAGAGAACATGGCAAGAGCAGGAGGACGTTAAGAGGGATTTGCACAGATCCTAAGTCACGTCCTGAGGTGCATCTCCGCCTCAGTCTTTCTTGTCAGAGGAGAAGCAGAAGCCATGGGGAAGGAGCGCCTCCCACGGCAGCCAAGTAAAGAGCAAAAGGGAAGCCACCAAGCAGCACTGGTTTCGGGTGCACGAAGAGAGAGGGCGAACCCTACCCATGCCCTTCAAGACGGGAAATGCTGGTTGCGCCTGGCACGCGACCTGGACAATAAAAGTATCCCTGCGTATATTTAATATAGGACGTCTGATTCTTAAATACGAAGGGCATGCAAGTGATAAGTGTCGGTGTCCCTGGATAAATTCCATAAATAGCCCTCCTTCCAGATGTGTCCGGGCATGTGTTGGTGTGCAGGCTAAGTGGGAAGGCCCTAGAGCACACGTCTGTGACCAGGTAGCGCATCCCATTGAATCTGACCTCCTCCACACGCAGGACTGTGGTGTTGACGTAAGCCTGACGTTTCTCTTTCATTGTAAATTGCAGACGGCGCTGAACTTGTTCTACCTGGCGATCATCGGACACGGATTGTCTATTGCGTCGTTGCTCGTCTCACTTGGCATATTCTTCTATTTCAAGTAAGTACATGTAACATGGTGTTCAGTTTACCAGTTGTCTTCAGTGAATGTCATGCCGTGTGGCTGGTATGTTATGTGCGGATAAAATATGTGAAATGTAGATAATTCATGTTTAAAATAAATTGGATGTTTTAAATAACTTGAAACATAATATGTCAACTTTACCTTAAGTCCAAACTTCACAAAATTAGTAGAAATATGAGGATGAAGTCATGTAAGAATGAAGTCATATGTGACCGTTTCTAGCTGTTTGGAAAATGTCACATATTACAGGCCGTCTTTGTTGAATTTTCAGCTTATTCGTCAATTTTAATATCAGGATACATGGTACATTATAGGAACTGATATTTTGTGTAAATGATAGCAATAGCATTTGATATGTATTGTTAAAAATTATAATATCAATGCAGTATGGTTTATTTTTTATGTAGGGGATCATTATTGAAATGATTAAAGTGTACATTGAATTTTACTTGAAATAACAGTTATTTGGGGGGGTAGGGAGACTCAGCTCCAGTTTCTTGATACAAGTGATTTTTTTTAATTAATAGGAAAGTAAATTCCCAAACACACACACATATATATTATTTTATGCATTGACATGGTTTTCATAATTTTGATCACCACCAGTAATTATAGAATTCTATGTGAAGAGTGAGGAGCTATATGTCACTTCATCTTTCTCACTACTATCCTCGTGATATAACCTGCAGACTCATATCTCATTTTAAAATGGAGGCTAGAAATTCCATCTTTCCCCAAATATTTTTCTCATGTTTCACATGTTAATAGGCCTATTTTTTCAAAGAGCAATTTATAAAAAAAAAACAAAAAAAAAAACCAAGAGCACTGTATGCAGTACCTGTATCTCTGCTAAATTCCATGCTTTAAAAACAAAAAGATGGCTAGCATGCTACAGAGACAAAACTGAATTCAAGCCAATGAGTGTCTTGCTGATGTATGAAATTAAAATGAAAACATTCAAGTGATTACATTGCTTATACTTAAAGTGCATGCTGAATGGACAACTAACTGTTCATTCACTACAGCGAACTAAAAACCAAACAATCCCTATGATGGCGAGTTAGCATAACAGGAGTGGACTCAATTTCAGGCGCCACTCAACTTTAATGGGTATGCAATGCAGTGATATAAAGCGTGGAATACACTCTAATCTTGCCATCACCATTTAACTGGTAGCGTGGACTCATCCTGATTCCGATTGTTAGGAAGCTTCAGTCTCTTTACAAATGGTCATAATACTGTTTAAATACGGAGCGAAGATGACTCCGATTGTAGCTGGCATATAGGAATCTGTCAATACCTGGTAGGCAAACTGGACCATTAGTTTATCATTAGACTCTAGCAATCAAGTGGGCACACGGATCACTCTATCTTCATCCAACATTGCCTCTATGTGATAGTAATACAAGGTTAAAAAAAGTTACTGCAGAGTTCCAGAGAGTACTGGGAGAATGGGGGTGGTGGGGGGCGGTGGGGGACTCATGCTGATTCTCAGAATCAGAAGACCCCGGAGGTGAGGGTCTCACTGAAGTAAGTGTTGAAGGATGGGGAGATGTCCTACAGGCAGACACTGTAGCAGGGGTCCTCAAACTTTTTAAACAGGGGGCCAGTTCACTGTCCCTCAGACCGTTGGAGGGCGAGACTACAGTTTAAAAAAACTATGAATGAATTCCTATGCACACTGCACATACCTTATTTTAAGCAGGCAGGCAGCGGCGGCGAAAACACCCGCATTCACCTGCGGGCCGTAGTTTGAGGACACCTGCTAGAGTGTAGACCATGTGAGAGGCAGAGATTCCACACTCTGGTGCCTGGTTTCACGAGGGCTCACAGTGGTTAGCTGAGCTCTGCAGGTTCTTCCCAACCCCCACCTTCTCTGTGTGGCCTCGTCATTTTATTGGACTTTCATTGTCTTTTAAAAATGGAGAATTTGAACAAAAAGAAGCAAAGCTACAAATGAATGTTTCTTCCTTATCATATGTTCTCGGGCATTAGGTAAAATATGAGAAACCCTCTTCAGGTAGGATCCCAGCCGAGCATTCAATATATGTTTATATGTGTGGACATTCTTCATTACAGGAGAGAGGTTAAGGCACAGGCCAAACAGAAACACCTCTCTCACCTGTCACCTGCTGCATAGCATGCAACGATTCTGTTGTTTCTTAAGCCTCAATTTCACACCTGTCGAATGCAGACACTATTCTTATCTGTATCATAGATGTGGTAGAAAGACTGAGACACACATGCAGCGCAAAGCCAAGTGTCCAGTTTGGAAAACATCGCTATGACTGGCATCGTTATCACTCCTCCTTGTTCGTTCCTTAAAAAGTTTCTAGATAAATATTTAGTCCTGAAAGCACAGCATACCACGAGGCTCTTTAAAAACAAAGAACATGTTGCTACTTTCATAGGTGCCACATTGATAAAGACGTTATTATAATAACATCTTTATAATAACATTATAAATATAATAATATAAATATAATTATAATATTATAATAACATTATAATGTTCATATAGAAAAATCCTATATAATAAAAGCCCAGCAATGATAATGACTGGAATGACTGCTCGACCAGTTTCTAAGAAGTGCATTGACTACCTCTTGGTCCCACCCCCCTCCCTCCAGCCTGCAGGCTCCAATCACAGCATGGCGAACAGGAAACCTCGGGGAACCATGTGGGTGGTAGAGGGACAGGACTGGGGACTGGCGAGTGGGCGGAAGATGGCCCTGATCGCAGGCTAGGCCTAGGGACCCTACCTGTGCACGATTTCATGCACTGGGCCTCTCGTGATTAAATGATGAACAAAAAATGTTATAAACCAACTTAGTAGTATATCAGCAAGTAAGCTATTCAAAAATAATAAAACCTATTTTTATGCCCACAAGATTCCATTCAGCTTATTCAGTTCTTGAATCATATTAAAGAATTCATAGTCTTTAAGACACTTCTCATGAATACTTCCCAGAGCTGTCTACTCACACAGCACAAGCCACTCTCTGCTACAAATAGCCACCCACTAAAATGGAAAGTAATGCAAAGAATGTCTCAATGTTAGCATGGTGGGAGCAGGAGTGACCTCTGCCTGGCTTCTGTGTGCACCCCATGGCTTAGCACAGGACTTTGCACATAGTAGCCAATACATTTTAATGAGTTTTTAATAAATCTTTACATGAATCTTAATAAATGTTTGAGAAATGAAGGCATGAATGGAAGCTTATTTGTACAACTGACTTTCCCATGACTTCTTGTGACCTTGGACAAGCCCTTGCGTCTGTCCCAGTCGGTCTGTCTCCATCATCATTAGGACTCCCTAAAATTCTCATCTGCAGAAGCATCTGTGTGACACAGTGTGAGAGGCTGCGGCTAGATTAAAGCAAGGCCAAGGCCACCTAGGAAAAGGCTAACTTGGGTGGTTCATGAAGCCTGTTCATATGTCACGAGCAATAAAAGTTTTAGTTTTCTTCCAATTAATTTCTAGAGGAGCTGGTGGTCCACATAAAATCACTGTGAATTAAACAGGAACCCTGTCACCAGCTCCTTTCTGCTCCCACCCCAGTTCTCCATCCTGCGTCGTTCTGGCCTCCCCTTTGGTCCAGGTAACACTTGTCCCCCATTTGTTAATGGAGGGTCACTGATCCATCCTAACAAAAACCAGGAGCCACACACAGAGTTGGTTGAGGCTCCTCCGGCTTATGTTTCCTTTAGAGAAAGGAACGCACACTCCTCCTCCACGCTTTAAATTAGAAACAGAACATGAAACACTCGTGCCCAGATATACTTCAGTTTTATATTACAGCCATTAAAGGAGGGGGCAGCGCAGAGATGAAACGAAGGGAGGGGACCAGAAAGACGGAGCTGCGGGGCTTGCCAAGTCCTCGGAGACAAAGACTGCAGCTCGTAATGATCCTTGGAAAAGCAAAACAGAACCCGTTGGATAAAAATTTTTAAAAAAATTAAAAAAAACACAAATAAACTTGACCAGAATTAGCTATAAATTATCCTTCAATCCCTGCGTAAGATCTCAGAGCAGAGCCCGTCTTGCTCTTTCTTTCAACCCAGGCACGGGCTCTGTCCCCTTGCACAGGCGAGGGCGTGCACGCCGTCTAACCTGCGTGAGGAGAGCTCGTCTGTTACTCACCATCTTCATTTTGCTGACATTTCAGACTCGGATTCCAAACAATGTGAAAGCCAAGTTGCATATTCACAACGATATCGACAATGATACCATTTCTAGCTGGTCGAGAAAGGATCCTAAGTGAAGCAGCAAAAGAACAACAAAACCCTATCCAACTAGGAGGCCCGAGTTTTCTTAACGTAACAAAATTATCCTTCAAGGCTTATCTTTTTTTTTTTTTTTTTTTCAGGAGAAATGACCCAAATTCTCCCCTTTTTTTCTTAGATCTTATCTGAATATAGTCAATCCATATTGTGAACTTTGTTCTCATTTCCAGTGTCTTCATTTACTTCTTGAATCAGAACAATTATAGTTTTCTTCTTTAAGGTATAATTTTTCTCCTGAACGGTTCAGGATTCCATCTGTAAATCCATTTTAAGGAAAGATGACTATAAAGAAATTCTGCATTGAAACCTAGAGAACAGAGTCTTACTCTATAGATCACGCCATGATGGCCCTGTTTGGGGAAATCAGAACTTGGACAAGTTCGTTCGTTTGTTTTTTAATCTGTCGCATTGGCCCCGTCAGAGGTTTGAGAGGCCGAGTTCCGAGGCCCCTGAATGACACTCTCAGGCCCGTGCGGAGCAGCCCTGTGTCCTCAGCTCTCGTGGTGCCTGTCATTCCTGTTCAGTGTGCTGTGGTCCGGGTGCTGAGAGGGGTCCTGTTCTGTTGCATGGTTTCCTCCAGTTAACATTGGATATTACTTAATTAAACATATCTTTCCATGTATTATTTCATCAGATTACACTTATTAGGTCTTTTTCCAAATTTATGAATGTTAATCAGCGTGCTGAAAAATCCCTCTCCTTCTAACAACGGTGCCTAGTGAGAGCTGGAATATTCCTACCCGTAGCGCAAGTCTCGGTTAGAAAGCTTTGTAAATGTGCCCGCTGTAATTTTGTAAGGAACGCGCTGCCTTTCCACATTAGAATATCAGATTTGAGCGATGGCAGGCGGTGCAAAAAGTCATGATCGCTCCAGCCGGGGCGGCTCAGGTGGCCAGGCATCACCCCACGCACTCAAAGGCTGCTGGTTCGATTCCGAGTCAGAGCAAGGTCTGGGTTGCAGGCTGGATCCGCAGTTGGGGATGTGCAGGAGGCAGCTGATGGGTGTTCCCCTCTCATGTCAGTCTTTCTCTCTCTTTTTCCCTCTCCCTTCCTCTCTCTCTCTCTAAAAATCTATTGAAAAAGCAAAGAAGTAATGGATTTACACCAACAAGACCCAGTTCTGCTATAATCTAATTGCTATTATTGGTTAATGACAAAGAGTCCCAGGAATGAAAATATAAAGCAAATGAATTAACAAATTTGGACTCATTTTAAACAGGAAATTTGTTATTAAAAGCTGTAACATTATTAAAGACTAGAGGCTCAATGCACGAAGATTCATGCGAGAATGGGCCTTCCCTCCCCCAGCTGCCGGCACTGCCTTTGCTCCAGCCCAGAGCTGCCTTTCCGCCTTCCCATGCTTTGTTGCGTTAATTTGCATACTCACTCCTGATTAGCTGGTGGGTGTTGTGAAGGTACAGTCAATTTGCATCTTTCTCTTTTATTAGTGTAGATCACATATTTCTGTTGATTTTTTTTTCTTTATAAGTATATTTTATCTATTTTGCTTGAGCAGCTGAAACATAAATGCTACTTAAGCATAACTGCATTTTCCTGGGAATAAAATGACAAATCATTTATGATACCTAAGGATCCATTGTTTGATATAAAAACTAGGTACTCATTTAAATGGATTAAAACTTTGTCATCTGAAATACAAAACATAAATAATACGACTTTTTCTTTCTCCTCGAAGTTGTAATATATCTTGCAATCTGGTTTTCCACTTGTGGTGGATTCGCGGTTTCATGGTCTGACTGAGAACAGGGCGGTTTTGTACCCCTGAGGTGAGCTTTGATGCTGTTTTATTATTTGTGGGGAAAAGAAGACCAGAGAAGCTAATTGAAAGCAGCCGCATGGTAACTGTGTTAGAAAAGGCTGAGTGTTCACCGTGTGTGGGATAGTACCCTGTGCACAAGCCACGACTCACCTCACGCAACCTTCGGCCAGTCCCGGGAGCCCTGTGCTGCCTCCTCGCGACAGATGGGGAAACCGAGGACTGGGGTTTGTAAGTAACTTGTGCATGTCATACAGCGGCACAGGCCAGGCTCCCTCTCAGGTCAGCTTTCAAAGCCCTCTCCGATCCACATGCACCGCCTCAGGCACCTGCTTCTAATTGCCCCACAAGAGGAGTGAACGCACGGCATCTCGTGCATCACACATGATGTGTAATGACTTTGTCGACACATTTACACCAACTGCCTCTGGAACTCCGCCTGTCAAACGTGCATATTGAAGTGGTTTCTGCAATAATTATGTGGAGAGAACATGAAATGAAAGCTATACGGACCCACCAACTACATGTTTTCTTCTGTGGGTTCCATGAGGATACAGAGGGAGATTGGAACCTTTGGATGAAAAGGAAAGGATTTTTTTGTAAAATATTCTCTAAGCCTATAAAATGGTTTTTTCAAAAAATACTTTGAGTAGAAGAAGCACATTCAAGAATTCAGAGTGGGTGGAATCGGTTGCAGGTTAACACGGGGAAGATCTGGAATGCTTTTAAGGTTTCATGAAAACAAGCCAGTGTGTGTTCCACATGCATGTTTGGTTAGCTGTACGAGTAGATTTTATTGGTACGGATGCGCTTACATGTGGTAATGAATGTGCTGAGAGGAAAACAGTGTGCGTTTCTGCGAAGATCGGAGGCGCCTTACCGCTAGGCATTGGTGGGAAGCACACGTCAGAGAGCGTCTGTCTGCATGTAAGTCACCCAGAACCTGGAGGGAGAGAGGGCAGGAGCCACGGCCATAGCCACGGCCACAGCCACAGCCACGGCCACAGCCACAGCCACAGGCCCCCCGTGCGGCTGGGCGCCCTCCCCCCACCACCGCGAGGGGAACGGCTTGGCAATGGTCCAGCTCGTTACAATCACAGGGTTTTCAAAGCCGATACGTGGCTGGGGTTTCTAGAGGGCGACTCGTTTAGGTTGACGGTATTAACGAGGTAATTTTATGTTAAAAAAACACACAGAATACACTTGCTTTCACGAGAGCCCTTAAGTATTCACTTGGTTCTGGTATTAAATAAACTCAGGAAGACAGGCTGTCCGTCCATCGTTTTCAAGTGCTGCCGTCACATGGCCTTGTTTGGGTCGGGAAGCTCCCTTTTGCCCCTGAGGGGGGTGACAGCCCCTCTGGGGACTGTGCGCACAGCGACCACAGCTTCGGAGGGGAAGTGGCGGCGGCAGCTCATTTTTAAAAAATTAATTCTTGATTGTTGAAAGTATCACATATGCCTGCTTTTCCCCCACTGACCTCCCCTGGTCGTGCTCCCCTCCCCCCCCAGCAGCTCATTTATTTCTAAGCCCCTTCTGCCGAGCCACATGGAGGCAGAAGAGAAAGGCATAGAAACAGAAGCTCAGAGAGGGATGGCCGTGCACCCAGGAGGCTAAGCCTCGCAGCGACCATGGCAGGATCGCACTTTCCTAACTCAGCCTTCCCAGGTGGGGCTATGACGCCAGCACCTGCGCTGCACATGCTGCTCCGTCTCTGCCCCGGCCCATCATCCGGCCTCTCCACCCGCCGGCTTCCAAAGCCCTTGGGTGTGTCCTCCATCCCCGCTCACTGGCAAGTGGCTCTGATTTGCTGTCTGAGCAAACCCTCTCCGTCTTTCTGTCATAATATGAAAACTATGGAATTGTGTTGTTTATATATGTAGGTCTTCACCAATTGACCTGGAGATAGATAGAGATATAGATATAGATAGATATTCAGCAGAAAAGGGACAAATATCCCAGTTAAGGAAAGCATTTGAGCATTTTTCCCATGACAGTAGCTGAGTTATTTAAATCTTCTACTAAAAATGTACAGATTTTCATGGCTAAGCAGTTTTCCCTAAAATAGTAGCCGGTACTCCACGGACACTGGGTAAGCTCAGGGCAGGCATTTAAAAATAAGACCATGTAAATATACTTCACTGTTCATAGCATTCACACAGAATGACAAACGATAAGAAACAAGCCATGCGTCATAGAAACGATGCAAAGGCTGTTCTTCTCACCCCCATGAACCCTCCTCATGCCGAGCACAGAGCTTGTGTGCCCATGTCGAGGCGTGTTAATGGAGAAGCCACCTCTGCCTGGGGTCCTGCCTCAGTGATCAGGGGAATCTTTGTCAGAACCTTTCAGACGTTCTTTGTTCTACGAAGTCTCCTCTCCCTGCTGTGGCTTCACCCCTGCCCACCCGCCTCTGTCCTCACGCCCTGCAGTGGGTCCCCCGAGAGACGCTCGGCCGCTTCTGTGTCCCTGGGCTCCCACTGGGCCTGGCGGGCGCGGGTGGATGACAGCGTTGCACACCCTTGTCCACCAGGGCCACCTGCTCCGGGGGCTCCCAGAAGCCCCCCAATAACCACCAGTCGGATCCTTTAAAACGCTGGAGCTACGTCTGACATCGCAGACCCCCGGCTGGAAGAGACGTCACAGACAAGACCTGCACGCTGCCTTCTAAGCCGGGAAACCTGTCGCCCCTCCCAACTGTAACAGGCAACAGACAGGACGTGTTATTTGCATAAATTTGTAAACACACAAAAGAAGCTTTTGAGTCCCCGCGAGGAAGTGATTCCCATGTCTTCCTACATCGGTGTTTGTTCTGATGGGAAGATTTTAGTCTCAGAAATTCCTTTCTTTTATTTTAAAACTTAACCCACAATAAGCCTTCATCTGAGAACTTCCGATGGGAGGCGGCCTTGGGTGCAGGTATGCGGTCAATCACGTATGGGCGTCTCGTCGAGTGGACGGGAACTCAACCTGCCACTAAGGACAGCTTTTCCTGAAACCCATTTCTACAGGAGCCCCTCCAGCCAGGCCTTCTATGTTGTTTTACACATGAGGCCTCCAGGAATGTCTGAACTAGGATTGGACCAGTGAGAGGAGTTCAGGAAGGCTGAACAGACCTCATCGGTTGCTAAGTCTGTACTTTTGTCAATTCGCCGTTCTAAACTCAATGTTAGCTGCGTCGTGGTTGGCCTGCGTACTCACCCCCCACCACCACCAGCACCACACAGAGGGGGTACAGAACAACCTCTTGGGGAGTGGGAGATAAAAAGACTCTGATCTGTATGGGAATCTGACAGACAAATCCAAAGCTTTCAAAATTAATTAGCTGCACTTTTTTTTTCTTTCTTTTCCTTTTTAAAATTTATTTCAGAGAGGAAAGGAGAGGGAGAGAGATGGAAATATTAATGATGAGAGAGAATTATGGATCAGCTGCCTCCTGCACGCCCCACACTGGGGATGATGCCCGCAGCCCGGGCATGTGCCCTGATCGGGAATCGAACCCTGACCTCCTGGTTCCTGGGCTAATGCTCAACCACTGAGCCACACCCGTCGGGCTAATTAGCTGCAGTTTTTATCAATTTCACTGAGAATATCAGTTTCTGAATTAAAATATTAATTATCTTGCGAGGTTAACAAAAGTTTATGCATCGGCCTGGTAGGGACTCATTTCCGGTCCCTCTGTCTGTCTCCTGCTCCTGAAGTAACGCGTTGGTCTCTGTGTTTTAAGACTTTGGGCTTCCCCTGGTTGAGATTTCATCGTGAGTGCGTCTTGCAGGGTGGGGCGGGGGGGTGAACCATCCTTCCGTGTCTGGAGCAGCTGTTACGTACGTGCTACGAATGTATCTTATTAGAGTGCTTATTCATTAGAAGGTGGGAGCATTTTATGATGTCATCACACTTCGTTTTCTCTTGCCTTTTAGGAGTCTAAGTTGCCAAAGGATTACTTTGCACAAAAACCTGTTCTTCTCCTTCGTGTGTAACTCTGTCATCACGATCATTCACCTCACGGCTGTGGCCAACAACCAGGCCTTAGTGGCCACGGATCCTGTAAGTAAGCGAGTGCGTCCCCAGGTTGGAGGGTTGGCGGGAAGCTGTGCAGGAGGGGAGAGGTCCTGCTACATGTGCTGGGCATGTAATTAAGTGCTCGTGGGTGTAGGGTGTTGTAAGGCCTGACGTATAGAGAGCAGATAGAAAGGTAAACGCAGGGGGTCCCAAAAATGTATATACTCTTTAACAGAATATATTAGATAGTTCAGTTTTGAAAATGAAATGCATTTTAATAAACACTGCCTTCATACTTACTCAAAGTGTGTGTATATCTATAGCTCAATATTCCTCAAGTTAAAATGATCCAATATTAAAAGGAAGAATACTTTTTTTGCTTCCATTATTTGTAAATGTTACACGTACCTTCTCCTCAACTCATGGCTAGAGTCCTGATGCTGGTAAGACATAAGCGTTTATGACTATATAGCCTTTGCTCAAAAGAATCAAACATCAATCCACTAAACGTGTCGTTAGAAAAAAAAAAAAACAGCTTGAAAATGGGACATTTAAATTATATTTTTGGTATCCAGCTGACTTTAAAAGTTAACAAAAACAGAGAAAAATAAATTCTGCATCCCCGATATAATGTTAAACTTCATTGTCACAAAATTCCTGAAGGGCTGTCCCAAGGCCCACGTGTCAGCAAACATTTACGAAACGTTTCCTTGCAATTCCTCTGGAGTTTGTAGGGTGGATCCCGAGAGATACACCACAGTAAGCACAGAGGCAGTCGTAACATAAAGCTATGTTTTTAAACCATAAGCTGAAACTTTGCTTATACAGATGCAGACATTTTATGTAAGCTCTGTGTCTAGGTCAGCCATAATTAAATTAACACATCTGCATAAATAAAAAGCATTCACGTTTTTTAAATCCTGTTTTTCACCATGTTTACAAGTATCTCTGCTACAGTTCGATATGGAGTTTTGGAGGGGTGTGTCTACCTGTATTTGGCAAGTGGGGTTTTTAGGGATTAAGTTATCTAGTTACTGAAGGAACTTGCACTCATTGTGTCAATCAACACTCCTCGGTGTGTTTTCGGGGTAATTTCCAAAACCCTCAAACCCCCTGCATTGCTTGCCCTCCTGCATCCGGGGGGCTTAGTCCTGCATATGTTCCCTCTACAGCCAGGGGGTGAGGAGACAGGAAGCACACGGGGGGCTTAGCCCTGAGACTCCCAGCCCGCGTCCTGCCTCGTGGAGCGGGTTTCTCTGAGCGAGGAGAGAGGGATTCAGACCTGACGTCCTGGACAAGGACTTGTGCTTCACACCCAGATTGCAAACCGCATAGATGTAGTGTGAACATATCAATTATTTTGTCCGTTGTTTTTTCTTTTTTTCCACTAAGATATTTTCCTGAAGCACACTTTAAGCTATTTTTATTATAAGAGTTTATGGATTAATTTGGTTAATGAACTTAGGAATTAAAAACTCAGTTAGTTAGGAGTACTGAGAACTATCTGGATGAGAATTGGAAGTGGAAGGCTGCCTTTTCTATATAGTTGAGTGGGACAACTCATTTTTACCTTTGAGCGAACTTGGCTAATATGGTAAGACGGTGTTATGTTTGACATCAAGGTATGTTACTTAAAATTTAGTGTCATGCAACTTGAAAATATGTTGAATGAAAGAATAGGTTTCATAAATGTCCTTAGGCAGAAGGCGTTGTGTATGGTCATGAAAACAGAACTGGAATTGCAGGACTTGTCTTCAGAGTGTGGCTTTGATTGGTGTTGTGCGAACATTAGGAAAGCATTTAACTTTTTTAGTGCAGTTTTAATCTATGAGATATGTGATTAATAATAATTCATGCATCGGAATCATTTTAAAGATTAAGTAAAGTAATATATATTAAAACATTTTAGCTAACTCGTATGCAAATGTTACTAATATTATTCTATGAGAACCTAATACTTATTTTCCAGTGTATTTCATTTCTGAATTTATTTTTAGTGAAAAAATATTTATTTCAAAAATGGTGATAGTTGCCACTAAGTATCTATTGAGTTCCAGATTGGATATTGGAGCTGATGGGAGTAATTGGCCCTGTATTTCTGGGAGAGCTTTTAATTTATTTCCCTGGTTATGAGAGTCCTGTATCTGCTACTGCTTTGTGTTTCCTTCACCCTGTATTTGAACCCCCTCTCCTCTGCCCGTCTCTTTAAGCATAGAGAACGTGGGGACCCCGAGGTAGAGGCAGGAAAGCCCTTTTCCATCTTTTTGAACATGAAGCCCTCGGGCCCCATAGTTGGATAAGATAAACTATAAGCTCGTTAGCTCACTGCCCAATGAGTAATTGCACGGCACACACATAATATGCAAGACTTTCCGAGTGTTTGGCACTTCTCATGAATTGCTTTTATAATTATTAAGATTTTTTTCCCCAACAGACTGCCACAATCCAGGCGTTCATAAAGACAAAATTAAAACAAAAATAAGTGTGAAGTCATTCGCGTGTGAAACTTTTACACGTAAAATGACATAATAACTAAAACACATTGGAACTCAAATGCGTATGTGCATAACCCATGGACACAGACAGTAGGGTGATGAGGCCTGGGGTGGAGGGGTGGGGGGTAGGGGTGGGAGAGTTCAATGGGAAAAGGGGGACATCTGTGATA
>PVJC01006457.1:0-54911 GCA_004026665.1 Murina feae
ATTATTATTATTATTATTTAGATTTCCTTCATTTTTGCCCAATATTTTTTTCTCTTCCAGGATATCATCCAGAATACCACATTGCATTTAGCAATCAAGTTTCCTTAGGCTTCTCTTGATTATGACAGTTTTTCAGACATTTTTAAAAAATATTTTAAATTATATTTATTGGTGTGATATCCTATCTAATAAAAGAGTAATATGCAAATTAGGCATCACTCTGTCAAATATGGCCGCCACCGTGGCCACAAGATGGCCACCCCCATAGCCATAAGATGGCAGTGCCCATAGCCACTTCCTATCTAATAAAAGAGTAATATGCAAATTAGGCATCACTCCATCACAAAGATGGCTTCCCCCAGAACCACAAAATGGCTTCCCCATGGCCACAAGATGGTGGCACCCAGTCTGGCTCAGCCCTGCCACTGAAGTGGTCAGGCCTGTTAGCCAGGCAGGTGGCAAGGGAGTCGGGGGGGCCAAAGGGGCAGAACAGACGATCAGAGGGGGCTGGGGCAAGACGATCAGAGGACTCAGGCATGGGCAAGGGTGGAGCTGGTGATCTGAGGGGTATGAGAGTGCCCTACCCAGGCATAAGGCCTGGGCCAGAGGCCTCAGGCCTAGGCAGGGGTAAGGCCAGAGATGACAGGGGCCTGGGTTCCACAGAGCCAGCATTTGGAGGGGCAAGGACGGAGCCTGCAATTGCAGGGGTCTGGGCACAGGCAGAGCCAGCAAAGCAGGGGTCTGGGGGTCTCCTGCCCAGGCCTGTAGCCTTGGCCAGAGGCTGTCAGTGGAGCAAGGGCAGAGCCAGTGATGACAGGGGGCAGGATCAGAGCCGGTGACTGCAAAGGCCTGGGTTCTGTGAAGCCAGCAGGCAGAGGGGCTTGGGGGTGTCCTGCTCAGGCAAAAAGAGTAATATGCAAATTAACCCTCATTCTATCACAAAGATGGCGGCAGTCAGGGAACTGTAGTGAGGCAGGAGGCTTGCGTTGCCCCAGCATTGGAGGAAGCCAAGATTCCCACTTGCCCTGCGGTCCCTGAGCTCCACTCAAGCCAACTAAGTTTCAATTACAGAAGGTAAATAAGCCCAAGATACCTGCTTCCATCCCACGGCCATGGCCAGCCTGATAATGGTCCTCAGCCCCTCACCCAGGCTGGCCAGGCACCCTAGTATAGACCCCCACCCTGAGGGGCTGTGGCTAAACTGAAAACAGCTCTCAGACCCTCACCCAGGCTGGCCACACTCCCATGGGGTGAGGGTCCCCCCTGGGGGGTTTGACCAGCCTGAAAACAGCCATCAACCCCTCACCCAGGCTGACCAGGCACCCCAACAGGACACCCTTCAGGGCAAACCAGCCAACCCCCACCTGTGCACCAGGCCTCTGTCCTATATAATAAAAGGTTAATATGCAAATTGACCCCAACAGCAGAACAACTGGGAATGACTGGTCACTATGACACACACTGACCACCAGGGGACAGATGCTCAATGCAGGAGCTGCCCCCTGGTGGTCAGTGCACTCCCACAGGGGGAGCTCTGTTCAGCCACAAGCCAGGCTCATGGCTGCCAGCACAACAGTGGTGGTGGGAGCCTCTCCTGCCTTCTCAGCAGCGCTAAGGATATCCGACTGCAGCTTAGGCCTGCTTCCCGCTGGCAAGTGGACATCCCCCCAGGGCTCCTGGGTTGCCAGAGTGATGTCTGACTGCCAGCTTAGGCCCAATCCCCTGGTGAGCAGGCCTAAGCCAGCAGGTGGACATCCCCCTAGGGGTCTCAGACTGAGAGAGGCCATAGGCCAGGCTGAGGAACCCCCACCCCGAGTGCACAAATTTTTGTGCACTGGGCCTCTAGTTCATTAATAAGATTATGTAAGTTTCAACTATACAGCTCTATGAAACATCATCTGCATATTGCAGGTGACCTCACCACCAAAGATTAGTCTCCCTTCTGTCACCATATATTTTACCGCCTTTACCCTTTTTAACTCTCTTTTCCCCCCTTCCCCTCTGGTAACCATCATATCTTTGTCTGTGTCTATGAGGGGGTTTTAGTTCATTTGTTGCTTTCTGTTTTATATCCCATTATGAGTTAAATCCTGTGGTTCTTGTCCTTTTCTGTCTCACACATTCTTTGTATTTGATGACTTTGACAGTTTTGAAAAGTACCAGTCAGGTATTTTCTAGGTGTCTCTTACCAGGCGTCTGCCCAGTGTTTTTCTCATAATTTGACTGAAGCTATGGATTTTGGAGAGGAAGAACCCTTCTCATCACATCGTATCGAGGCTACATACCATCAACATTACTTCTATAGTTACTTCTCCCCTAGGTATATTTCAAAATTATTACATTTACCTTACTTCTTCTCAAACAGGAATTTTTCTCCAGTCTTCACAGGGAGAACCTGGTAGGATTCCTGAGGGTAACACCATGAAAATGTGGCTCCCCTTAACCCTTAATGTGGGGCCTCCAGGAGTCTTTAAGCCTCTAGCAATTCAAGAAAGCTGAGATTGTTTCTACCAGCTTCTGGCTCCAGTGGCTTTTGTGCCAGGTAAGCAATCTTTTTCTGGATGCACCTACCTCTTTAGATTTGGGCGTGAGTTTTTGCTCTCTCTGATGAGTCCAAGGAAAGTCATTGATTTTCAGTTTGTCCTGCTCTTTCCTTATGGTAAAGCTAGGAGTGATGTCTTCCAAACTCTTCACATGTCGAAGCTGAACAGTTCACTCTTTTTTAATGCAAGTTTACTCAGCACTGCTCCTAAAGGAAATAAAACTACTGATCTAAAACACTTGCTTTAATGGGCAGGTGATTTTGAATTGAGTTATCTGCTAAGCTGGTTTCACTATATGAAATTTAGAGTGCTTTGGAAACCAGCTTTCAACAAAAATGTTTCTCAACTAATGTGACCTCATTTAGAGGTACATAGTAAAAGGCTAAAAGCATCAGATTTTGAGTCCAAAGATATAGATTTTTTTTTTTTTTTGCTCTAGAGTAAAAAGTTATAACGATATTACTGTCTCTCTGAGACTCAATTTCCTTATTTGTTAAATGTCTTGGCTACAGGATGTCATGTAATTTATCTTTTTATTTTAAGTGTCGAGTATAAAACCTGGTCCAGAGCAGGCCTCAGTGAGAACTGAACTGAAATGCTTGCCCAATGAATCTCATAGTGTTGCTGTGAGAATGAAACAAAATAATGTGCACAAAAGCCTTTTTGAAAACTTCAAAGAGCCTTGCAAATTCTGCTTCTTTCTTTATGTCATCAATCTTGAATGCCTGTCTACATGTAAGCATTTCTGTGAAGGGTTTTATGTTTTGGGGTATTTTTTTTTTTGACATTGTGCAGATAGGAGGAAGGCAAAGCAAAGAGTTAATTTTTACTCAAACTATGGGTTGTGAAATCAGTTATAGCAACAATATACATTCCTCAACTTGTCTGATTTAAAAAACTGGCAAGTATTTTGATATTTGACAGCTTTGCTGTCAAGTAATTCTGTTCTACAATTAATCATGCCATAGCCATTTCTTCCACTGCTGCCACGATACAATGGCATCATTGTATATGCATACATAGTACATTTGTATCCTGTTTAAAAGGAAGCAAAGCAAATGAATTTGAAAAATTTACTACTCCATAGATCGCAGTTATAGTGCCAACATTTATTATTAAGCCCATTCTATTTTAATGCTATTACGGCTCCAATCTGATTTTAGATAAAACCACCCAGTCACTACACTTTTCTATTTCCTTGCTTGGGAAATTGAGATTCTGCTTTCTTTAAGATGTTTTGAGTGTCAGGTAGGTGCACTGTACAAATGGTTGGGATCTTTAATGATCAAATGTCAGCTGCACTCTTTTGATTGCTGTTTTGTCTGGATCAGTGCTAGACGCAAGAACAGCATCAACGCCCTCTCCTCCCCCACTGTCTGTGACTTCCTGAGGCAAAGGAGTTTGCCACAAATCAAAACGCTTGCCACAAACAACTCTGTGAACCTGTTCTATTTCTCCTGGGCAACTTGCCATTTTACCACACTCTTCACATTGAAACCCTGCTTTGACCAATGTCTCAGCCTCTTGGGTATATTAACCATTTTATAGGAATCCTAGCCCTCCACCAGAAACATTTGTTTCTCATAGACATCTTACTTTGTAAGTAATCTCGGGCCGTTTTGAACAAACACATCACCACTGCTTTTTATGAAGACCATTTCCTGTTTATATGTGTAATTTGTCAAAATATCAGATCACAAATTACATAAAAGCCAATCTGGAAAGTACAGATATGTTGGCCAAAAGTTCATGTCCAGTAAAATAGATTTCACCTTTTGCCTTCAGAGGTCAGTGCAACTACTGACACTGATGACATTTTGTGAGTTTCAAATTTTCACCTTTATGAACTCGCATGTGGGATTGTCACGGCCAATACTTTTAAACAACTCCGTAATTGCCTATGTGACAAAAACACTGTGGGTTACTATTGAATTGCTCAAGAAGAGTGTGATATAAACACAATCACAACATCAGTTTAAGGGATTTAAAAAATCAACTAAAAAGTGCACTTTGTATATACTTACTGGTAAATATTGTGATAAGATACCAGAGTCGTGTAGGGAAGCAGATGAAAGTAATTACTGAGTGGATGTAGTCCAGACCACATGGGCTACCTGTGTGCTCCCAGGATTTTGAAGCTCATTCTTTTATTTTATTTTCCAGGGATGCATAGTCTAATCTTCAATCTGTTCTGAGGTGTGTTTTTTAAATAAAACAATTATTTATTATTGTAGAAATGCCAGAAATACATAACATAACTTTACACTTAGAGATTGTCACCCTACCTTTGTTAAGAGAAAGGAAGCTCAGTTCCATGCATCAGCCTGGCCTGGTCAGAGGAGCTGTGCAGCCTGGTAGCCTAGGGAGATATTAATAATGCGGGGTAAGGCTGTTCTTGTTACTGTCCCCAGGCCTGATGTCCAGTCTCTTCACACCTGCACACACAGTAGTTCTAAAATCAATGCTCCTAAAACCAGTACATCTCTGACTTCATTACTGAAGGAGAAAAAATGAAATAGTTCGTACTTTCAGCTTTGTTTCTGGTAGTGAACATTCATCTTCATTGCTGCACTCTCTCACTCAGTCCCTCTTGTCACCAACAGCACTTAGCTGAGTGATAACTAAACTCTGTAGTCATGGAAGAAAGTAAACTGAAAAGGATCTCTCCAGATCAAGTTTGCACATGTAGTGTCATCAGCACTGTTGTTCGTCAGTGTAAGGTAAATAGCAACTTATTAAAATAAAATTCTATGCTGCATCAGTAATGGACTCAAAGTCTTTGTATATCCCTTCCGAGCTACTCTTTCACCAAAAATGTGGTGAAATGTGGCTTTGGAAATTTAAATCAATGCTCAAGAAATGATTGCACCCAAAGTAGGCAATACTTAACTTTAGGTATCCTAGTCACATAATTTCTGAGCCTGAATTTTCTCGCCTATAAAATAAGATGGCTGATATCTATCCTTTCTGATCATAATAACTATAACTTTTTGAACCTATGCCTGGTGCTGATGAGACCATCTACATTTATTATCCTTGTAATCCACTCCATTCTGTAAGCTAATGTTATCTCCATTTAGAGATGAAAAAACTCAGAAGTTAAATACCTTGCCCCAAGGTACAAAGCTAAATGATGGAAGGACTGGGATTTGAACCAAGATCTGTCTGATGCCAAGCCACCATGCTATACTATGGGACTGTTAAAATTTGAGAATATATTGAGAGAAAATTAATACACCATATGTAAAATGTCAGAAACATTCTATAAGGCAGTGTTCCTGAAATCTTGATCACTTGCCCTCTACCTTCATGACTTTTACTATATCTACATATCACATGTGTTATGTATTTAGTATTTTCTTTTAAGTTGACTCACTTTTTAATTGGAAATTTATTTATTTTAAAGGTAACATTATAACCTGCAAATGGAAAACTAGTATTAGCGCTATAAATAAAAGTAAATTGCAAAAATAAATACAATAAGACCAAAACAATGTTATTAAAATTTAATTCAGTTCCATTGCCTGCCTGCTGATGGTTCTCAGCCTCAGTGGGGTCTGCTTATTTTGTTGTTAAAAAGGGATATTACCAAGGCTGTTAAAAGTGTAAAACACTAGCATAAATCCAAAACTTTCTCCCAATAAAATCAGAATTGAGCAATTATTAAAAAGAGAATACATCTCTCAATGTGGGTTCAGTGTTATATAATGTCACAACCTGTGTCACCTAAACCCTCTTGAGTGTGGGCAGAAGAAGGTGTCCCATATTTGCGAAACACTACTGTGAACGAAGGGGGGAGAAAAACATCCAGGATAGCTTCAGATATTTCTTTATTTATTAAGTTTAACCACCCTATTTCCCATGTCTACTCAAAAATGTAAAGCCATTTTGTGTTCCTTTTCCACTGAAATTTAAGAAGAACACCAGACAAAAAGAGTGTTGATTGTAATGGACCTGGTTTCCCTCAGAATATCCTCTAGAGTGAATAGTTCCAAATGGAGACATTAGCTGCTATAGTGCTTTGGCTAAAATAGTTGCTTCTCTGGCTATCCCAGAGATTTCTGTTAGTGAGCTGATAATTCTTCATAGATCTTGTTCTGCTTAAACCAGCTGTAGTAGATTTTGTAATATATGTAAGAATCTTGCAGATATAAATAAGCAAATTAAAGAATCCTATCCTATATATTCTATATAATAAAATCCTAATAAAATATGCTAAGTGTCCAGTCGTTCGTTCAACCAATCAAAGTTTAATATGCTAATGATATGCTAAGGCCACTCAACTGCTCACTATCATATGCACTGACCACCAGGGGGCAGATGCTCCTACTGGTAGCTTAGCTTACTGCTTACTGGGGTCTGCCTAATTGGGACTGAGCAAGATGAGCTGGACATGCCCTGGAGTCCTTCCGCAGTCCCTCCAGGCTGGCCAGCCTCCCGCCTCCTTCCCTGGTCCCGATCATGCACTGGTAGGGTCCCTCAGCCTCGTGTGCACCCTCTTGCAATCCAGGACCCCTCAGGGGATGTTGGAGAGCCAGTTTGGGCCCTATCCTGCTCAATGCAGGAGCTGCTCCTTGGTGGTCAGTGCCACTCAGCCAGAAGCTGGGCTCATGGCTGACAAAGTGCAGCAGCAGTGGTGGGAGCCTCTCCACAGAAAGCGGGCCTAAGCTGGCAGTTGGACATCCCCCAAGGGCTCCTGGACTGTGAGAGGGTGCAGGCTGGGCTAAGGGACCCCCATCCTGAGTGCATGAATTTCATGCACTAGGCCTCTAGTATATTTATAGAGCTTCATTTCCTCTTCACACTCTATAATGCCAAAAAAAGCATACTAATTCTTGAGATAAAACTTTATTTTCTCAGTTGGATGAAATACAGATGATCCATAAAATCATTTAATAATTTTTCATAAGACCATTGTGCCCAGCAGATATTTAACCATCTGTGGAACAGCAAGTTCATGTTAAAAAATAGTGGTAGGGGATATATGTTAAAACACACACACACACTATTGCTTTAAGTGGCCCTAATCCAGATCAAGAGTAGTACAATAAAGGTAAATTTCTATGAATAAAATAATGTGTATATTGGGCATTCTTTGGTAGATTTATATGGAAACAATAAGAGTACAACTACACTTATTAGGATTATATATGGAGGGCCAATACTGTGAAAAAGAAAGTAGCTAAATTCACACACTCTAATGTATGGGGGTCAACTTTCACATTAATATTTTTCAGATAAACGAAAATCAGATAAGGGGTGAGGGGATCTCCTACCTCTCTTTTATATAGTGTCTGTTAGGAACAGAAACTTGGGGAAAGGGGAAAAACACCTTTTCTCTGACAAATGCCAATGAGACACACAGGCCCATATTCTTCTAAATCATTAAAATTTTGAAGGATTGAACAAAACTGAGTTATTTCTTTTTTGCTCCATTAAAACTTGTATTTCTTTCTGGCTTGTTTCTTTTTTTAAGAAAAGCAATAATCCTTTTGGAAAACTTCTGTAAAATGAAATCTCTATAGCTAAAACATCAGAAGTTATCTCCTTCAAGTTATATCTAAACTTCTGTAAGCTAAAAGATCACTTTTCAGAGAGAATATTAGAACCAGCAATTCTCATCTCCCTTTCCTTGGCCAAAACTCTCATCAAAAGATCAATATTCTGATATCTGGTTACAAAGGGATTCAGAGACTTCTTACTCCAATAGACTTCTCTTTCTAGAAAGTTGTTTCTCTATTAGTAAATTTCTTGAGTTATAAGACATTTTCTACTTTTTTTGCATATTTTCTATTTTGATTCTCACAGTTATACTGGGAGGCCCAATAAGTATCATACTTCCCCATTTTACAGGTGAACAAGTTGAGGTGGCTTGCACAGTTTCATACAGTAAACTAGTGATTGGACCAAATCTAAATCTAGGTCTAGCTCTAGGTCCATTCTCTTTCCACCATACCACATTGGGTTGTCTAGACATTCCATTTAAAAAGTTTTTTTTTCCTTCCTTTTATCTATGCTGCTTTTTCCTTCAAAGCTTTTTATAAGACTGGTTTTCTGTCTTAAGAGTAGAAATGTGGTAGCCACAATACTAAGCCTAATATATAAAAATTGTATATGTCTTCTTTTTAAAAAAATATTTGTTATTGATTTTTTTACAGAGAAGGGAGAGGGATAGAGAGTTAGAAACATCAATGAGAGAGAAACATCGATCAGCTGCCTCTTGCAAACCCCCTACTGGGGATGTACCCGCAACCAAGGTACATCCCCTTGACCAGAATCGAACCCCTGAGCCCGCAGGCTGATGCTCTATCCACTAAGCCAAACTGGTTACGGCTGTATATGTCTTCTTTATAGTGGTAGTCTTTGGGGTAGAAAATGGTATTGTATTTATTAGTGCTTTGACCAGTGAGCAAACTTTTATTTCTGTGAATTTAAATAGATTAGGATTCTCAGCATGTGAAGGAGCCGACCTGATATTTCAATTGACTAGTTATTCCTCTAGAGAAAATCCAGTTATTAATGAAGAGCATACTAGAGACCTGAAAGAGTCAATAATGCTTCCAAAGGTGAATTTACAACCTAGAAATAATTTAGGCAGTAAGAGAAAATGTCTCACTTCAAAGATGAGAATGCTGGGCCATGCATACAAATGGACCATGCATACAAATGTGACTGCTGACTCATGTGTAACTCAGAAATCAGCAACTATGGATTCCAGGGCTAAAAAGACCTCAGGAAGCATCTGATTCACCTCCAAATTCTTGTAATTATTTCTTCAGTTTAAGAATGTGGCACCTGAAGCCCAGAGATGTACATGACCTGGTAACAGAAAGACTGATGTCAGAGAAAAGATGCTTGGAATCCAGGTCTTCAATTCCAAAGTTGTGGTGCATTTGTTTGCTATGCACTCCGCCACTTGGCTTGTTTCAAGAATTCAACATATTAAATGGGTTAAATAGTCAAGTAGGAAAAGGTCTCAAGAATCCATTAGATTTAGCCATGTAGGTCCCTTAGTGACCTTACTAAACACAATTTTAGGACATGGTGGGGAACGGAAGCCAGAATAGACTCTTGAAGACAACTATTTAAAGACATTGACTCTGAAGATAAAGGAAGAGAGTAGCAGTTGGAAGATATAGGGTCCAGGAAGGTTTTTATGAGTTGCTTTTTTGTTAAGGGAATGAAAGAGGGTGTATTTTCTTTAAGATTGAAGAACCTACAGTATTTTTAAAGGCAACTGGGGAAAATCCAGTAAGGAGAAATATTTAGAGCTCAAAGATAAATGGAAGAGTAAATTAAGGGTAAATTAAGAGTTCCTGAGTGACCATGTGCAAGATTCAGATAACACAAGGAAGTGCAGAGGGAAGCATCGCTATAGGAAGGAATAAAGTGGATGCAAAACCCTCACAGGTAGAGCTGTCGATCTGGTGGATAGTAAATTCAATAACTCAGTCTCTAAAGGCTTCTACTTTCTTTATGATGGAGAAGGCAAAGTCATATGCTGAAGAGTAAGGAGGCACAAATTGTTGGGTCTGGTCAAAGATTTGAAAGTAGGATTGCTTTGAGGTGCTTGTTGAAAATAGTGGTAAAGAAGTGTTGCCAGGTAGTGTTGGGAGCCAATTTAACTTGGAAACCATGACTATATAGTTTGTTTTTTAATTCTCAATTGCTTGGGCATACACATGAAGAGGATATATGGTGGAGTTCTGCACATTATTTTTCTTTAAAGGTGAATATGATGGAAGAGCAAGGTATGGGAAATTATAGTCCATAAAAAAGGCATTTGAAATAGAACATGGAATGTGAGCTATAGAGAGAAGGAAGTGAAGACAAGAGAAGTTTGATAGATTAAGAGAGAGTATAGTTATCTGTGTTTGAAAGTCCTGATGAGGTGAAAGAACATTTGCAGAAAGGGTACTTTACCAAACAAATTGGAAGTTTAGGAAGCTGTTGTAAAGGGAAATGTTAAAATCAGTAATTCCAGAGGCGAAGCGACAGTGACGATAAGTTCTGAAGTGTGACTTTGGAAGAAGTGGCTGGAATGAAATGGAGAAGCAGGTATTGGAGATGAGGAGTTCCAGGAATATAGAAGCAAGGAAGCTGAGTGGGTTGCCCACAGGAAGGGAATCTTGGGGAAGAGGAAGACTGAACTGTGGATGTCAAATTATCTGAATTTCATGGGAACAGGAGTTGTTTGTTAACAAAGGAGTAGAGATCTAGTCTGGGGCAGGAAGGCATTGGTGTACTGAAGACAATGAGAAAGAAAAGAGCATTGACTTTACCTCTTAGCCTGAATGGTTGTGGTTTACTCATCACAATTTGAATGGAACTCTCAGTGACAGAGTCTGCTTTAGAGAAGGCAGAAGGTAGGTCAATGAGAAGTGAGGATTTGGGAGAAATTTTTATCATGAGGGCCTACTTTAGAGGGCAGAGTGGAAAGGTAACAAATGAAGAGGAGAAGAGGCTGGGTCAGAGAGGACTCCTCAAGGTCCAGTGTCGACCAGGTTTTCTCATGGCTCTCTTCTTAGAGCAATTCACCAAGCCCTACCCTAGTGCTTTGCCCACACAACTCAGCCTTGTGTCTCTCCTTCCTTCTCCAGTTATTTGCACTAACCACTTCATTCTCTCTTTATGCCAAACTTGCCCAGAAAGAGGACTTTTAAATAGCTTTCCATCAGTTTTTATGGATAGAGAACTTCCATGTCAGAAACCCCATTGGCCAGGAGCTCAACTCTGGATCAGCCCCCCAGCATGAAAGGCCACATGCACCAGTACTGGGGTTTATTTGACTTGAATCTCATAGAAAGAAACTGAGAAACCAGAACCCTCATTTTTTATTGATGGGAATATAAGATGGAACAGTCACTTGGAAATATACTTTACTAGTTTCTTTAAAAATTTAATATATACTTATGCAACCCAACAATTCTATTTCTTGGTACTTACCCCAGAGAAATGAAAACATACACTGAGTGGCCACATTATTATGACCACCTGACATTTGTAGGCAAATTAGCTATAATTTCACACTGAAGTTGCTAGAGGGCCAGACCATTACAAATAGGGAAGCAGGTTATTTACCACAACAACAGAAGTGATTTTTTTCTGAAGATATGGCTAAACAAAATGACTTAACAGCCTTTGAACATGGAATATATATTATTATGAGTGGCCAGATTATTATGACCACCCCATCAATACTTCGTTGGGCCACCTTTTGCCTTCAATACTGTGGTGATTCTTCTTGGCATTGACTCCACAAGATGCTGAAAGGTGATGCGAGGAATCTGACACATGCCTGATGAATAGCACCGTCCAGTTCTGTGAGATTTGATGGTTGTGGAACCAGCTGCCTGATGGCTCTTTTAACTTCGTCCCACAAATTCTCAGTTGGATTGAGATCTGGTGATTGTGGGAGTCACCTAAGTAAGGTAAAATCTCCCTCATGTTCTTGAAACCACTACTGCACAATACGAGCACCGTGGCATGGCGCATTGTCTTGTTGGAAGAAGCCATCTCCATTGGGATACGCCATCAACGTGATAGGATAAACTTGATCAGCAACAATACTTAGGTATATTGTGCTATTAAGACGTTGTTCCACACGAATTAAAGGGCCCAAATCATGCCAGGGAAACATGCCCCAAACCATAACACTGCCCCCACCAGCTTGAAGGGTTGTACTCATGCATGTGGGATGCATGCTTTCATGCTGTTTCTGCCAAATTCTCCCTCTGCCATCAGCTTGATGCAACTGGAAACATGATCCATTGCACCACATGACTTTTTTTACAATGCTTGACTGTCCAATCCTTATGTTCCTGTGTGAATTGGAGACATTTTATCTTGGTAACTGCAGATAGCAAAGGTGTTCGAAGAGGTCTTCAGCTTCCCTATCCCATACGATGCAGTGTACGGCTAATTTGCCTGCAAACGTCAGGTGATCATAATAATCTGGCTACTCACATTCAAACATATCCCACATTCAAAGGCTGGTAAATCGCATTGTTTACCCATATCTTCAGAAAAAAATCACTTCTGTTGTGGTAAACAACCTACTTCCCTATTTATAATGGTCTGGCCCTCTAGCAACTTCAGCACAAAATTATAGCTAATTTGCCTACAAACGTCAGGTGGTCATAATAATCTGGCCACTCAGTGTACATTCACACAGAGACTTGTACATGAATGTTTACAGTAACATTAGGCATAGTTGTCAAAACTGGAAGTATATCCATATGTTTAGCATTGGGAGAACAGATAAACAAAATGTGGAGTACTATTCAGCAATAAAAAAGGAACAAACCACTGGTAAATGCAACAACATGGATGCAACTCAAAAACCTTATGATGCCCTAACTGGTTTGGCTCAGTGACTAGAGCATCTGCCTGAGGACTCAGGGGTCCCAGGTTCAATTCCAGTCAAGGGCATGTACCTTGGTTGTCGACACATCCCCAGCAGGGAGTGTGCAGGAGGCAGCTGAACGATGTTTCTCTTTCATCGATGTTTCTAACTCTCTATTGCTCTCCCTTCCACTCTGTAAAAAATTAATAAATATATTTTAAAAACTTATGATAAGCGAAAGAAGACAAATAAAATAATATATACTTTATTATTACATTTATATAAAATTTCTATAAAAGGCAAATCTACAGAGACAGAAAACATCTATGGTCGCCTGGGAGTGGAATGGGGATTAATTGCAAATGTGTGGAGGGAGCTTTCTGATGTGATAGAAATGTTCTAAAAGTGGATTGCAGTGATGGTTGCACAACTGTATAAAGTTATCAGAGATCATTGATCTGCATATTTACAAAGGTACACTTTATATATTTAAATTATACCTAAGTAAAACATCATAGAAGTTTTTCAATGGGTAAAAGTTTAGAACAATCAAAGGAAATATAAGAATAGCATACAAGTACATGAAAAATGCTCAATATCATTAGTCATTAAGAAAATGAAAGTTAAAACCACACATTAGAATGGTTTAATTAAAAGTCAGGCAACACCAAACACTGGTGTGGATAGGTAGCAACTAGAACTTTTATACAATGCTATTGGGAAGTAACGGTATAATTACTGAGAAAAAAATCATTTGGCAATTTCTCAAAAAGTTAAACCTAACTTCTAGTATACAATTTAGTGATTTCATTTCTTTGTATATATCCAAGAGAAAGAAAAACAAACATTCACACAAATATTTGTACACAAATGTTCATAGACGCTTTATTTTTAACAGCCAGGACTAGAAGCAATACAAATATTCTTCAACAGGTGAAAGGTTAAAGAAATTGTGGTATATCCATGCAAAGGAATGCTCTCAGTAATTAAAAAATCTAGGATAAATCACAAAATAATAATGCTTAGTGAAAGAATCCAGATCTACAATAAATACAATATGTTTTTAAAGAGAGCGAAAGAAAGAGCTAGAAAACACTTTGTGGCTTCTCTTGGACATATCTGAATTGCCAGCATCACTACTGTTATACTTTGAAGCAATTATTAAGTAAAACAAGGGTTACTTGAACACAAGCACTGTGATACTATGACAGTGGATCTGATAACTGAGAGGGTACTAAGTGACTAATGGGGTAGACAGTGTAGATAGGGTGGATGCACTGGACAAAGATGATTGATGTCTCAGGCAGGATGAAGATAATAGCTTGAGGTATCATATTTACCAGTAGAATGGTGCACAACTGAAAACTTATGAATTAATTCTGGAAATTTCCATTTAATATTTTTGACTGCAATTGATTGCCAGTAACTGAACATCAGTGGAAAGTAAAACCATGGATTAAGGGGGACCACTGTACTGTATTTCTAAGCAGGACTCCTGGCTGCCATCTTTCAACCATAATTTGAGACCTAACTCTAACTATCTTAATCTAAAACATGGATTTCATTGACCAAACCAAAGACAGAACAAACTTGGAAATGGCCTCAGAGCACATCTTATTCTCCAGTACAGCCACTTGCTGTCTCATTCTCCTCTAACTCTCCCAATTGCTTTCATTCTCAGACTCTCTCTCTCTCTCTCTCTCTCTCTCTCTCTCTCTCTCACCTTCCTACCCAAATTTCTAGAATGTTCTTATGTGGCTTTATTCTATCAAACTTGCTGTCTCCAAGAGGCATAATAATGGCTCCTGTCAACTCTAGTTGACCTTCTTAAAGCTGAGTAACTGAAGAAGAAAGGGGGCTCTCTCCATAACTCTGGCTCAGCCCCCCACCCAAAAACAAAACAAAACAAAACAAAACAAAACAAAACACCAAAAACATAGCTTAGATCCCAGGCTTGTACTAATGAGTAGGAAAACTCATTGTGATTGGGAGAGTAGTACTTAAATATTCTGGACCATATGCCTGAGGAGTTCGAAGTAGGAAGTTAAAGTGAAGAGCCATATATATACTAGTATAAGGAATTTTCTACTTTGTGATATTTCCTAGAGCCAGTCTGCATATTAAACTCTGGCAAGATACAAAAAGTGTTGTTGTTTGCCTGTTTTGTTTTGTTTTTACTGGCAGTGGCACCGGGCATGACTTCCTTTCCCAAAATTACCTTATTAAGTAGGTAATTGCCAATATTGCTCTTAACATGACCTCCCTGCCTGTCTAAAACTGTCTTTTCCCATTCTCCTTTTTCTCACCCCAAAGCACAGAACACTGAGGCAATAAATAAACATCCTTTCCAGATTACTACAAAATAGTGGTTGTTATTTTTCATCTTTCAAATGGATTTCTCATACTCTCCCCATCAGAAGCCAAGGATGCTTGCATGAAAAATGACTCAGGAAGGAAGTGAGTCTTTGCAGAAGGCTGCCAGCTTTCTTGTCTTAGGAACAGGCTTCCTCCCCAACAGAGGTCAGTCCAATCTACTACTTTGGGTGAAGGACTAGTCAATTAATAGTTGAATGTACCCAGGCTGCATTGTCTAGGAACAGAGAAAATGATGTAACCTAATATTGTGTTACTAACAACTGTTGAGTTAGGAATGGGGAACACAAAAATACAAAGATTTTTCATTTTACAAATGTCAAACCTTTTAAATTCTACTCGGTTTGGACAAAAGTCAAGTTGAAAGTTACTGCTTTTTAAAAAATTATTGTGTTCCCATTACCATTAAAAGAACAAAAACTCTGAGAATAATCTTTTCCAAATTTTATTTGAAAATATGCTTATTTACCTCCAAATGCAGTCATGAAAATGAAAGCCATTCCTACTCATGTCCAATCTCTCACTTCCAAAAGGACATTCTTTGTAAATTATTTTTCAGTATTTTTGAATTCACTTCAAAGAGTCTGGCTAACATTTAAAAGGTTTTTTTGTTGTTTTTTTCCAAAATCTTAGACATTACCACATGCACAATTTTGATCTTCCCATAAGTATTACCACTGCAGGTCAATTGGGAATTCTATTGGAAGAATTCAAGTTTCAAAAACACCCCTCTGCTTTTATCTCTCTTCTCTCTCTCTCTCTCTCTCTCTCTCTCTCTCTCTCTCTCTCTCTCTCTCTCTCTCTTCCTACCAGAGCTATATAATTTTTAAGAAAGTAAGGGAGAAGAAGAAGGAAAGAGAGATAATCATTGATTGGCTGCCTCCTGCACAACCCCCACTGGGAATCGAGCCTGCAACCCTGGCATGTGCCTTGATAGTGGGAATCAAACCATGACCTCCTGGTTCACAAGTGGATATTCAACCACTGAGTGATGCCAGTTGGACTATAATTTCTAAATCGTGAAACATTGCACAATTTGGCTTTTAAATGTTTAAGATAACCTAACAGCTATTTCCAAAGGCATGAATGGATATAATTCACAAATGTAATAGAAAGATCCCAGGACAGTCACACATCTTTTCCAAATTCATAGCCAATAAAGGAAGTATAAGCCTGGAGTATTTGTTTTTGCTGTAGTCATCATTAGTGTTACTGGAATTACAGTTTTAAAATTTTTAGATATTTTTATTTTCACCAAAGTCGTATATCTGATAGTGCTAAAGGACAGACAAGGAGAACAACACTCTTCCCCTCCAGTCCCCTCACTTTCTAACTTGCCAGTTGAACTTACCAGGGGCAGGCACTCTTTACTCTCCTAGCAATTCCATTAGTTATCTTCTTATTTCCAAATAATTGCATACTGCTATCTTCAATTTGTTGATTTTAGATATTAACTTCCCCCTGTTATAAACAGGATCTAGCTGTCCTAATCCATTTTCTAAATAGAATTATGGAGCTATTTTTGGTTTATATTTTATGACTATGCAAGAATTATTTCCTTTTCCCCCCAAAATGCCATAATATCTTACAACTGCTTATCTTCTTTTTGCTTTGTTTTCTTTTGTTTTGTTTTTTCAAGTGACCTCACTTATCAGATGGCCCTTTTCCTGGTGGCCTCCTCCTACAGCTTCTTTCTCTGGCTGCTTTCTGGAGCAATTACCCCAGAGGCCTGCTGGTCAGCTGTCATCCTGAGATGCCTCTTTCCTATGCTCTTGAGTTTGATGGACTGCTTTCTGCATCTCGTGTCTCCCTCTTATCTCTCACTTCTTTTCCTTGAAACCCACTCCGCTTCTCAACAGAAGGATATGGGAAATAAATTTTTTTAGTCCCAACATGCCAGAAAATGTTCTTTTCTGCCCTCACACTTGATTAATAACTTGGCTGGACATTGCATTCTAAGAGGAAGATCATGGTCTCTTAGATTTTTTGAGTCATTGCTCCATTATTGGCTAACAGCCAGGGGTGGTGTTGAGGTATCTCATTTGAATGTGTTCCACATATATGTATCGATTGCCTGCAATATAACAGGCACTGCCTGAAATACAACAATATAAAAAGAAATGAATTTTCAACCTTTATGGAGCTCACATTTCAGACAAAAAATAATAAATTTTGAAAGCAGGCAAAAATAAATAAATAAATGAGATAATTACAGACAACGAGAAATCTATGAAGAGAATAAGACTGTGTAAAAGCGTGGAGACACTGCTTCCTAACAGTGGTCAGGAGGCGTTGTACTAGGGAGGTGCCATTTATGCTGAAACCTGGACAAGGCCCTATGACTAGGCATGGATCTGGGGGAAGAGGAAGCGCAGGGTGTGACAGTCAGAGGCGGAACCAGCTTGTCTTGTTTAGAGTGGTCACAGGAACTGGGCCTTGGTGAAGACTAGTGATAGATGGTCTCCCAGAGTAGGCCTGCTTATGGCCTCAGTTCATAAAGACTGTTGCAAAATGTGAATTTTATTCTTCATTACAAGGGAAAGCCACTGGAAGGCTTTAAAACAAGGCAATGAAGCAATCTCATTTAAGTTTTCAAAAGATCATTGTGCTGTCTAAAAAACTGACTAGAATAGAAGCAACACAGAGGAATAGAAGTCACATAGAGGAATAGAAGCAAAGAGACTAGTTATGAGGCTTATGTTCTACTCTCTGAGAGGTGAAAGTGGCCAGATGTGACATATATGTAAGAAGCAAATACAATAAGAATGTCTAAAATAAGAAAGTAGGATATGAGGAAAGCAAAAAGGTTTCAAAGGGGACTTCAACTATACATGTAATATTTTGTTTCTTTAAAAATATATATCCAATCCATTCATCTGCTGATGGGCACTTAGGCTGTTTCCAAATCTTAGTTATGGTAAATTGTGCTGCTATGAACATAAGGATACATATATCCTTTCTGATCTACACAATGGAATACTATGCTGCTGTAAAAAAGAAGGAATTCTTACCATTTGCAGCAGCATGGATGGAACTGGAGAGCATTATGCTAAGTGAAATAAGCCAGTCAATGAAAGAAAAATACCACATTACCTCACTTATTTATGGATAATAAGGACCATTATAAATTGATAAACATAAACAAATACAGAGACAGAACAGCATTGAACAGACTGTCAAATGACAGCTGGAAGACTCAGGAGGCTTGGGGGGTAGTTAAGAGATCAACTGAAAGACTTGCATACATGTATATGAGCATAATCAATGGACACAAGAAACTGGGGGGTAAGAGAGGAGGGGGGAAGGTCAAGGGGGAAAAATGGAGACCTATCTATCACTCGTTGTAATACTTTAAGCAATAAAACAAAACAAAACAAAACAAAACAAAACAAAAAAAAAAAAAAATATATATATATATATATATATATATATATATATATATATATATATATCCAAAGAGAATATATGTTATGTATGGGTTGCATGTGTTTACAATATTCTCTACAATTCTCTATGACTTATTTTACTTTTTTCTTTCTTTTTAGAGTGCTAGCTAGAGATCCACATTTGTGGATAGGGCCTGCATCTCCTAATGAGCCCCAAGCCTGTCCCTTTTAGAATATTTTAAGAAGAGACAGATATAGGTTTTTGTGGAAACTGAAGCTCTTACAATATGAGACTATCTTGAGTGAAAAGAATACCCAATCATGAATCCAATTTAGTATGAAAGTGACTATTTATAATGAAAATATTACAAAAAGCACATTTGAAAAGCTGACAAATTCCAAAAATGTCACAAAATCTAGGGAAATGACAATTTTTATTAATTCACTTTGTAATACATTTTCTCCTATATTGTTTTCCTATAGACTCTGTCTTTTTAATAACAATAGTATAATATCATTTCTGTACCGTAACTAGAATAATAATTTATCTAGTTTGATTGGATTTTTTAAAATATCAGTAGTTTAGAAATGTTTCAGCTTCACAATTCATTGATAATTTCATTAAATTAAGATTGCTGCCAAATTTGGGGAGCCCTCTTACATTTTTTTCATTATAAGATGAGAGATTTCAGGGCAGTTCAAGGTGTTTGTGTAATGACTAGTCTACAACATCTTTAAGTTGATGACATTCATTAACCAGCTTGTCATCAGTGTCTTCATCATGGTGGCATATTATGAATTTCATGTTATCTTTACAATGTCAATATTTAATATAAAACAGCCAGAAATTAAAATTGTTTCTCGTGTATTCACTGGATTCTCACTTTTTTATTAATTGGATTATAAAATTATCCAAAAGCCATCATTTCTATTTAAAATTATTTATTTTTAATGAATTATTATTGCCTAAGTATAACCTGAAAATTGTTTGTTTCAAGTTGCTTCTTTATCTCAGAATAGTTTCTACCAATTTCATTTGTCACTGTTAAAACTTTTATTTCATATCCTTTAAATTTATTTCATCTTTAAAATAAATAGCCATATTATATGTTTTATCTGATTCTTGGATATATATGAGTTTAGACACTAAAGCCACCTGTTGTTTTAGGCCAGTTGCCTTGAAGGCAATCTGATTCTAAACTGGGATACCTAAACCATGTGACACAGGAATTCTGACTTATTCTACTTTGTTGAATCCAATAAAAAAATATATGGTGCATTTATAATAATACATACTGAATTATCAAATAGTTTACTGACAAAAGAGATTTTCCATTAGACCAAACATTAATGGGAGCCAAGCCTTCTGTTTACTATTTGTTTGTCTGATGATTGGAAGAATTTTCCATAGACTAGCTGTTTATTTTCCATCATTTACTTATCCCCTGTGTTAGACACCATAAGACACATTCATACCATTTGTAACTTTTGTCCCCAAATCTTTGTGCCATAATGGAGATGTAGTTAACACAATGGTAGGTGATGCAATGGTTAGCCCCTTCTATATTAAGATGACTAACAACACTTTAATTATACACATAAGTGACTGTGAGCCACATAAACACATCCCAGAAAATCCAAATTAAATACATTTCCAACTCAACTTTCCCATAGACATGTCCCCAAAATGCCCACAGTCACTCCAAAGATGTCTGAAATTAGAAAAAGTATGATGGAGAGGAACTTGAATTGGAAGAAGATAGCAGTCTTAAATAATTGTGGTTAAAATATTGTACTTTTGCAAAGTTTAAAAAACATATGGCACCCTGGCAAGGTGATTCAGTTGTTTGTAGCATTTATCCCCTACACCAAAAGGTTGTGGGTTCTATTCCCAGTCAGGGCACATATTTAGGTTGCAGGTTCAATTCCCTGTCAGGGCGGGTACAGAAGGCAATCAATTGATGTTTCCCTCTCTCTCTCTCCCTTCTTCTTTCTCTAAAAATCAATAAAAGTATCCCCTTGGGTAAGGAATATATATTCTAGAGGCCCAGTACATTAAATTTGTGCATGGGTAGGGTCCCTAGGCCTGGCTGGTGATCAGGGACAATCTGCAGGGTGACCAGTGAGGTGATTGGGAGGCCTCCACTGGCACCCACCTTGGCTGGCCTGGCACCACCTGCTTACCAGCCACCACCACTGGTTGGGGCCTGCAGGCTGGGGGCAGCTCCTGCGTTGATCATCTGACCCCTAGTGATGAGTGCACATCATAGCAACCAGTCCTTCCACTGTTCTGTCGATTTAAGCATATGTATGTGTATATATATATATATATATATATATATATATATATATATATATTCATGTGTACACATGGTAAGGCCCCTTCTGGGCCCTCTCTTTTAGAAGGAGCCCATACAGATGAGATACTTTAAAGTTAAATCTTTATTACTTTCCCAGTAAATCTGCCTGCCACTGCTCACCTAGTCAGCTTGGCTCAGTGGTTGAGCATTGACCTATGAACCAGGAGGTCACAGTTTGATTCCTTATCAGGGTAATGCCTGAGTTCCAGGTTTGATCCCCCGTAGGGGGCAGTGCAAGAGGCAGCTGATCAATGATTCTCTCTCATCACTGATGTTTCTATCTCTCTCTCTCCCTTCCTTTCTGAAATATATATATAACAAGCTCTGGTACCCTCTTGCATGGCGAGGGTGGAAGTGTTAGGAGACAAGTACTCAGCATTGATCTGGTGCTGTGTGGAGGGGCTCATGTTGGAGATGACAGTCTTACATAGTCTGTAATTCTATTTGCTCCACCTGGGCCCTCAGCTCCACCTCTGGCCCCTCCAAATTCTTTTGAGCTTTCCACTAGTTCTGCTGTGCCAATCTGTTTTCTTCATCCAGCCTGCCTCTCTGTAAGCACTATAAATCCTGACCCTCCACCTGCTCGGGCCGTTACCAGACCTCCATCTGCTCCTTGACAGCTTTAACTCTCACATGCACCCTGGATGCCTCAGCAGGTGCTACACTGCTGTAATAGGACTTATGCTCCTAGGCTGACCAAGCAAGATTGTTTATAGTCCTTGGAGTCAGCATTTTTGTTCTATTATGAATAGACATAATGGATTAGGTTAGTGTATAAGAACTAGAGAAGAAAATACAGTGAAATATATGTAATCTCAAAAATACTAAACCCATTCCCACAGCAAAGTAAATTAAAAACAAAAGCCTTATATGCACTAATGCAATATCTTCCTTTCTCTTGTTCTTACAGGTTCATGATTTTCTTGATCCACATTATCATTTTAGACAGACGCTGAAAGGCAAGGATATTATCTTTACCTGTACCCTAAAAATCTTTACTGGAATTATACTTCCTGTGAGTGCAAATAAAGATTTCTATTGTTTCCAAAGCTATGATTTATTCTTCATTCTGGTCACAGAAAAAATTATGCCAAATGCTGTTTAGAATCAGTATTACTCAATAGGAATTTCTGCTTGAAATTTTAAAAAGTCCTCATGGGATGTGGGTTGGTTTTCAGCTCTCTTAAGAAGCATTTAGTAATGAGATATATCCTCCCACGACTAGGTCTATGTTATTCAGCTGCTCACTTTCCATGGTAGTTTGTCTTCCTAATATATCTGCTTTTCTACAAATTGCCAGCTCATAGGACTAGTCTTGATCTTAAAAAGGAATCTGAGGAGTCTTTGATTCTCAGAATTGGGAACCTAGCTTCATGGAAAACTACAGGATTACTGTCTACTAAGCACTTAGTTATTTATTAAATTTCTAGCCTTTGATAGGAACAACACTGAGAAGAAAGGGAAAAGTCATTTAGAAGCTCAGAACCTATTCTGACTGGTCTCTGGAAATTGAATAGAAGCAATATTTATTCTTCATATTTACTGTACAATGTTGGTACCTAGTTGTATTTCTTGTCTGCTGTAAGAAGTGTTGATGCCTAAACATGCTTCTAAGAATATGTTAGGGTTCACCCAATTATTTATTTGATTGGAATTTGTGCTCAAGGTATTACTAGTCTATTTGGAAAGCCAAATTGCACAAAGTTTCATCTTATCAGTCCAAGTGTCATCTCCTTGGATCAGCTGCATGTATCAAATGTACAATATAAACCTTCATATGTACATTTGGCTTTTCAGGAGCTGAAAAAACTACTAATAATTCAACTTTCTATGAATTCTTCCATTTCAGAAGCAGTAGTATAGAATTTACTTTGGTGTAAAATTTGGGGCATGGCCTTACCATCTCTGACTAACTACACTACCACCATTTTTTGTAGAATTGTTACTTAAAGTAATATACATTAATAAAAGCATAATATTGAAATTGACCATTTCTTTGGGGCGCCTAAGCCACGCCCATCAGCCAATCAGAGTGGCTATGCAAATTAACTCAGCCAAGATGGAGGCCGGCAGCCCTGGAGGTGAGTGCAGTGCAGGCATCAGGGTGGGTGGGCGGGGCGCGATCAGCCGGGTGGCAGGCCGCAGGTTGGGCAGATACAGGCCAGGCTGAGGGACACCCCGGAGTGCACAATATATTGTGCAACGAGCTTCTAGTACAAATAATGTTTATAATTATAAAATGAACTTTATTGATTTTTAAAAACTAATTATGTGCCATATATTGGGTTGTAATCTCTAGGAGATCTGATACTTTATCTGCTTTGTTCATCACTATATTTCCAGCACTGTGATTAGGACAAAGCCCAGATAAGACCCTCAATACAGAATTGTTGTTGTGGAATAGGTGATCAAGTAGGTAATAATTAATTTGGAGACATAAATAAATATAGTAATGTGTAAGAGAAACAAGATAGAGGTATATCTAGTATATTAGCTTATTTTTCTACTATAACAAATTACCAAAAATTTAATGCCTTAAAACAACACAAATTTATTATCTTATAGATCTGGAGTTTAGAAGTTCTAAACTCAAAATGTTGGCATAAATTCTTTCTGGAGGCTCTAGGAGAGAATCTGTTTCCTTGCTTTTTTAAGCTTCTAGAGGCCACCTACATTCTTCTTCAGTTGGGATTCCTTCCCTCATCCCCCAAACCAGCAGTGTAGCATTCACAAATCTCTTCTCTCTCCCCTTAACCCCCTTTGATGATCTTATCACATCTCCTTCACTGACTCTTACTTCCCTCTTATATTGACCTCTTGTGTCTACATTGATCATACCAGATAATTTAAGATAATCTTTGTATCTCAAAAATGTTAACTCTAACACATCTTCAAAGTCCCTTTAACTATGTAAAGTAACATATATAAAAGGCCCCAGAATTCAGGTGTGGACATTTGGGGAGCCCTTTATCCTGTCTACCACACCTAGGATGTAATAGATCACAGAAGAAGGGAGCTTTGTGTCAATATGAGGAGAGAGGAAAAGGTTTATATAGAATGCTACTGTTAACTCAAGTCTAGGAACATAATGAGATAAGAAAGAAAGATTTTTCTGGCACAGGAAACAGCATGAGCATAAGTTAGAAGACAGGAAACAGCAGGTCTTGCCTGATGACCTCAAGAGGTTGGATAGGATTTGTGTGTAAAACAAGATGGATAATTAGAAAGGAGATGATGAACAAAAAAGCTGAAAAACTCTTTGGTGATGTAGAATCTTGCTAAGGACTTTGGACTCTATCCTATAGGCAAGTTTATCCAATGAAGGATCTTAAGCAGCTTAAAATGTCTCAACAGTTTCTCATTTATACTTGGGGTAAATTTTACTTTAACACTGGTGGCCCAGTGCACAAAATTCCTGCACTTTAAAAGGGAATTAATTAGAGGAAATCTAATCTAATAAAAGAGTAATATGCAAATTAACCATCACCTCAAGACACCTAAGCCATGCTCACAGCCAAGCCACACCTCTCAGCCAATCAGAGTGGCTGTATGCAAATTAACCCAGCCAAGGTGGAGGCCAGCAGCTACAGAGCTAGAGTAAACAGGAGGCTTCCATTGCAACTGCCTGACTAGGCTGGTGGGCCTCTACTCAAGCAACAATGTCTTGAGGTCATTTTAGTTGAGTTAATTTGAATATTTACTTCTGATTGGTTGATGGGCATGGCTTGTGGGTGTAATGGAGTGAGAGTTGATTTGCATATTACTCTTTTATTAGATTATATAGGATGATGCCTTGTTGGTCCCTTGGGATAGCTAAAAAGTGTGTATGTATTTTGGGGACACCATGTATATATTTAAATACATAAAATAAAGTACATAGAGCTACAAGAAAACCAATTTTGTTGAAATAAAAAGTTCTATCCATCAATATATACACATTGGGAATCTAAGGGTCCTAGGTTTTAAACCACTCAAAGCTCTGGTCTCTCTCTCTCTTTCTCTTCTCTCTCTCCTATTTCAGCTTGAGCTCAAAACTCTAAGAACAATAGCCATTTTTCTACTGCATTAAAATTTGAAGTTATTCCTGCCTTGGGTCTTTGCCACATGCTATTTCTTTGGTTTTTAGCTTTTTTACTTCTCCCTAGTTCTTTCTTCACCCACATCTGAATAACTGTTATTTGATATGAATATCACTTTACTGATGAAATTCACATGACCCTCAGACAAGAGTAAATCTTCCATTATACTAAAATATCAGTAATTTTCTTTTACAAAATTAATATTTATATAGTTATTTATATGATTATTTACTAATATCTATCTCACTGACCACAAAATACTTTTCATGCTGAGGCTATTGTCTGTATTCCCAGTGTGTAGCTCAATGCCTGGCGCAAAGTATACACTGCATTTCTGAAAATGAATTTTTATTTGAAAAGTTTTAGATATACAGAAAAAACACAAAGGTAGAATTGAGATTTATCATATACCCAACAGTCAGTTTCTCCTATTTTCAATACCTTACATTAGTGGGGTTCATTTATCATGAAAAATGAATAATTATTAAGACATTAACTAAAGTTCACACTTTATTCAGATTTTCCATTTTTACCTAAAGCTATTTTTCTACTCCAGGATCCTGTCTAATATATCACATTACATCTAGTTACCATGTCTCCTTCAGCTCCTCTTGGTTGTAACTATTTCTCAGACTTCCCTTGCATTTTATAACTTTGATAGTTTTGAGAAATACTGGTCAGGTATTTTGTAGAATGTCTCCAACTGGAATTTATCTGATCACTTTCTTATGATTACACTAGAGGCCCAGTGCATGAAATTCATGCATGGTAGGGTCCCTAGATGCTAGCCACTGGGGCCTCCCACTCTACCCCTAGCTGGCCCTGTCCCCTGGTCAAACTCCTGGAAGAACTCCTGGTCAAGGAGACAATTTGCATACTATGATTTTATAATATAGGATTGGGGTTATGGATTTGGAGGAGGAACACCAGAAAAGTAAAGTGTCAATTTATCACATCAAATCAAGGATGCATATTATCAACCTGACTTATCACTGTAGATATTAACCTTGATCACTATGCTCGGCTAAGGTAGCATTTGTCATGTTTCTCCACTGTAAAGTTCTATTTTTCTTTGTCCTTTGCATAATATATTTTTGGAAGGCAGTTACTATATAGCCCACAATAAGGAATAGGGATTTATGCTTTACCTCCCTGAGGTCGGAGCATCTACATAAATTATATGGATTATTTCTGCATGAAACATTTGTCTATTCTCACCTATTTATTTATTCAACAATTTATTTATAATAGCATTAACTCATGGTTATTTATTTTATACTTTGTGTAATAATCCAATACTATTTTATTTATCTTTTTAGTCAAATTGTTCCAGCGTTGGCCATTGAGAGATTTTCTTTTAGTTGGCTCCTATGTCCCTTTGACATACCCTCCATCATTGTGTGTGGTGTATTTATATGTGTTTTTTTCTCCTCACTTCCTTACTTTCTGACATAAGAAGATGCTCAAAGCTCATCATGTATATTTCCTTCCTACAACTGGCTATTTTCAAGGGGCTCTTGCTCCTTTTAATGAAGAATCAGATTAGAAACCAAGATCTGGGCAGTAGGTATGCTCATTGCTACCTGGAGGGTCATTGCTGCCATGTCTCTGAAAGATCAAGAAAATACATTTGTATTTATACATTTGTATGTATATACACATTTCCATAAATACTTCTATATGTGACCATCTGTATCTATATCCAGCTAAACATGAGTTTATATCTATGTCTCCAACTCTAATCTATTACCACAAAATTATTTTAGCCTCCTTCCCCTTGCTTATTTATAGCTTCCCACTGCAACAGTAAGAAACCTGCCTCCCACCATCTGCCATCCATTTACTCAGTTGTTCAATTCCATTATACATGTATAGTGGTTTCAGAATTGTTAACCTGTACACCCCTGGGGAACAACACTATTACTAGATTACAGTGCTTATGCAGAGCTCCTTTTGCCTTAAATCTTACAGATTTCAATCATTTCCAAAACTACTTAAGTCAGCACCTTTTTCCTTTACCCCTTCAGCAAAGTTGATTTAGATATTTATAATAGAGTTAGATTCTTTTGCCACAGTCTGCATTTCATTCTGGGTACTCCCTGACCTCCTAAATTATTTTTTAAATTTGCATACATTAATATTCAGTCACTATAAAATTCTGTGAGTTTTGACAAATGCATAGTGTCATGTGTCCACCATCACATTATCATACACAATGGTTTTGCCATCCAAAAATGTCTCTAATGCTTTTCCTATTTAACTCTCCCTTCTTTCCAAACCCTGAACCCCTCACAAACACTACTGTTCACCAACTCTGTAGTTTTGCCTTTTTCAGAAGGTCATATAAATGAAATCATATAATATATAAACTTTTCACAGTGACCCTTTTTACTTGGCAAAATACAGTTAAGATTTATGCATTTTTTTTGCAAGATCTGGAAGTACTCTTCATTTTTTTTATCTCTGAATACTATTCCCTTGTAATGAATATACCACAGTTTTTCTTTTCACCTATTGAGTATGTCTTTGTTTCTTCCAGTTTTTTATAATTGTGAATAAAGTTTTCATAAACATTTTTGTACAGGTTTTTATGTTGATGTAAGTTTTCAAAACACCTGGGTAAATGCCAAAGAGCATAATTGCCAGACTGTATGGTAAGACTATATTTAGTTTTGTTAGAAACTGCTAACCTGTCTACATAAATTTTTAATGAATTATGACAAGGTCATTATAGTGGCAGTGTGCAGATGTCAACAAGATGAAAAGCTGAAGATTAAATTTAGTTAAGATATTGTTGCAATGGTTCTAGCCAGAGATAATGATTATGGGGGGGGGGGGAGAGCACCTGTGAAAATAGAGGGCAGTTTCATAGCCTTGAATGGTTAAGAATCTAATATAATAAAAGAGAAACATGCAAATTTGACCGTTACCACCAGCCAATCAGAGCGACTGTATACAAATTAACCCAGCCAAGATGGAGGCCAACAGCCATGGAGCTAGAGCAAACCAGAGGATTCTGTTGCAACTGCCTGCCCAGGCTGGCTGAGCCTCTGCTCACAGCCATGCCCACCAGCCAATAAGAGTGGCTGTATGCAAATTAACCCAGCCAAGATGGAGGCCAACAGCCATGGAGCTAGAGCAAACCAGAGGATTCTGTTGCAACTGCCTGCCTAGGCTGGCTGAGCCTCTGCTCATGGCCAGGCCCACCAGCCAATCAGAGCGGCTGTATGCAAATTAACCCAGCCAAGATGGAGGCTGGCAGGGCGGCTCTGCACTGGGAGCCTCCACAGCCGGCCAGCATAGCTGTGCCAGGTGTGTCAGCTCAGTGGGAGGGGGAGTCCGGCCTGGGACCTCCTTGAGGCGTCCAGGAGCAGCTGTCCTGGGTCTGCTGCCTGGCTCCACCCCCCGGGGGCCTCTACCAGGCATGTGGGAGAGTGGGTCCTCCACGGACTTGCAGGAGCAGCCATCCTGGGCCCACTGCCTGGCTCCGCCCCTTGGGGGCCTCCCCGGGGCATGCGGGAGCACCAGTCCAGGGTCCACTACCTTCATCCACTCCCCCAGGGACCTCCATAGGGCATGTGGGAACGTCTGCTGCACAGTGCAGAGCATCTGAAGCCAGTCTGCTGCCTGGCTCCACCCCGGGTGTGTCTGCTCAGCAGCAGGGCCCCACTGAGGGATCTTGCACCAGCGTATGCCCCTGGCTCACCACCCAGCTCTGCACCAGGTGTGTCCCCTCAGCGATGGGGGCCCACCAGGTGTGTGCGATTGTGGGCCCTCTGGTGGGAAACGTCCAGGCCTGCACTCACCAGCCCTCCCACCCCCCAATGCACGAACCCTGAAGGGGCTGTGGACAGCCTGAAAATGGCCCTCAACCCCTCACCCAGGCTGGCCAGGCATGCCAAGCAGGTGGACATCCCCCCCGAGGTGTCCCAGACTGCAAGAGGGCACAGGTCGGGCTGAGGGACCCCCACCCCCCCGAGTGCACAAATTTTTGTGCACCGGGCCCCCAGTATACTATAAAGACCACAGGATCTGATAACTAACTAGATATGGGATTATGACAACATATTGGTGCTCTCAGGTGTCTAGTTCAGATAAAATGGGAATAGGGAAGACGAGTACTTTGAGAGGATGAGGAGGGTGGAACATTTTGATCAGATAGGTCTAGAATGCCTATGGGACTTGCCAGGGGAAATGTCTAGGAGGCAGTTGTACATGTGAGTCATGAGCTCAGAAATAAAACTTGTTGATCAGAATGGAAAGAAATAAAATTACTCACAGTTGTAAAGAGAGGTCTGTAGTAAATTCTAACTTAGTAAACTGTCAATTTTAGTTTAAGAATCACCATTTTCTTTAAATGTAAATCTTTGCTGTGTAATGTATTTGTCTGTTAAGTGTCAGTGGCTTCAAAATGAAGATGGATATCTGCATTTCCGTCCTTATATGCCTCATTGCTAAGTTATTTTACCTACCAGCCTGAGTAATTCAACCTCCATTTACCAAGTCTGTTCTGAATGCAGCCCTAGATTACAACATTCAGTATTTTAAAATCAAGAAAGAGCTTAGAGACCATCTAATTTATCCACTTAGTCTTGAACATGAACTTAAGTGTCTACATAGGTGAATCTTATCAATTTAATTACTGTCTTACTATGATTCCTTGTTTCTTATTAAATCAAGATTCTGTGTTCTCTTAAAGAAAAAGCAACATTTATATGGTGTTTCACAGGAGTAAATTGCTCCAAACCTTGGGAGAAAGGTAATGCTGACTTTTTAATTTTTCTAAGTCTAATAAAATCTAACTTCAATTTTCTGTCCACCAAAATTGGCAGGAAGTTCAGTTATAACGTCAGTGGCTTTGGGAGACACACATGCTCTCTTAAGCATACACAGGACGGCATCTCAGGTTTTGGAGGTTGCTGCTTCCATTTTGCCTTGGAGAGGTCACTGAGGGCTGAAAAGAAGTGACAGTTTTGTAATGGTTCTAGCCCTTTGTGGCAAGCTCAGTTACTGAAGAACCAGTTAGTTCACAAGGCGCAAAGGGTCCTGCCTCTTCTATAGCTGGCCATCTCAGGCAACCGCCTTCCCCAAACTCCCCAGATGCAAATTCCATGGAGTTTCAACTGCACCATTCTTTACCTTCAAAGCGCAAACCTCCGTTTCCTTTGCCCTTCCAGATAATCCACCCTAATTGTCTGGATCATATGTGCAGACCAGGCATTGTTATTTCTTGATCAGATCTTGAAAACAAATGAGTAAAGCTGGCCAAGGGTAAGACGGACAGGTTAGGAACTATGTACACTGTCTGTGAGGCGTAGCACTACCCAACAATACTAAGTCTCTTGACTCAACAAGAGAAACCAAAAGTATACTGTTTACAGGAATTATTCCAATTTCAAAAGTTGGTTTCTATTTGAAAATATTTTTAAATGCCTTTCTAACCAAATCAAAAATGCCTATATTCAACCGGCCACCATTTTAAAACCTTTTACTTAGATGCACATGTGTATTAAGAAAAACAAATATTTTCTGGAAAATTTGACTTTCCAATCCTAGAATTTTTATTTTTTTAAAAAGGAATTAACTCCTAATTAGAAGGAAGGAAAATTCACCATATCTCAGGAACAAAAGCCGAATAGTGAGTGAAGGGTTGCAGAAAATTATTTTCTAATGAGTCTTCAGCAGGAGAATTCTTTTGAAAGTTAAATTTTCAACCTTGATACACATACTATATTATGGTTCACATACATGACCTAATTTGGATATGTGAATGGTAAATATCTATGTTAAAACAGAAGGCATTTGGATTAGGACTGAAGGCTTTGTTTCTCTTCCATTGACTTTTCCCAGTGCTCTGCCCAGTGAGTCTAATAACTATCTCAATCATTGATGGGTTAGTAGAGAGGAGGAAGTGGATGATCTAGGTACTGTTTCATAGTAGTAATAAGGCAAGATAATTTAATAATGCATACCTATTTGAGACCATATAACCTTCTATAATGGTGTGTGTGAGAGTGTGTGTGAGAGTGGCTGCATGTATATAAAAACATTTGGTCATGACCATTCGAGCTGCTATAACAAATTACCATAATGGGTTGCTTACAAACAACATAAATTTATTTCTTACAGTTCTGGAGACTGAGCAGTTCAAGTCAAGGTTCTGACAGATTCGTTGTCTGGTGAGAACCTGTTTCCTGGTTCATAGCCAGCTGTCTTCTCTTTATGTCCCCAGAAGGTGGAAGGGATTTAGGGAGTCCTCTGGGGCCTCTTTTCTAAGGGCACTAATGTCATTCATGAGGGCTCCAGATTTATGACCTAATCACCCCACAAAGACCCATCACCTCCTAATACTATCACATTGGGGGTTAAGATATCAACTTATAAATTAGCCCAAGGCTGAGGAAAGGGAATGGAGGAGACACAAACATCCAGTCTATTGCACTATTGAAAGCTTTTACAAAAATCTTTTGGAGGCATAGGCATAAATCCAATCATAAGATTCACCAAGTAGAGAGGTCCCTACAAAAAGGATGGTGCCTTTCTCCTAGTAGTAAGAAAGAATAATGGGGCCCTTCCTTTCAGTTTTGTTTTGGGAAGACCTGGCTTTTCACTTAGTGAAATAAATTAGTATCTCTTTGTCTTGATTTTTTAAAAAGTAAAAACTCATTCAAAGTTACTCATTCACATGATTATAAAAAGATTAATAGCAAATTACTATGCATCTTTGTCTCCATGAAACACAGAGCTCTGTGCTTAGTATTCAATGCAATTGAATATGATTTTGAATGACAGCCAATCTTAAGAGGACCACCATATTCCACACTTAGAGACCTCCTTAACTGAGTGGTATGCACAGTGTATTCATTTCCTCACCATCTAATCAACTGTTAGCATTTTACCTACTTCACCTCTGTGGTGTCCTTCCCTAACACCCATCATTTCATTTAATCATGGGAAAAATATCAGACAAACTCAAACTGAAGGACATTCTGCAAAATTACAAAACCAGTGCTCTTTATAATAGTCAAGGTCATGAAAAACAAGGGAAAAAGAAGAAATTGCCACAGACCATAAAATTATTAAGATGATATGACAACTAAATGCAATGTGGTATTTTAGATGGAATCCTGAGACAGAGAAAGGCATTAGTGGGGGAAAATGTGAAATCCAAATAAAATGTGTAGTTTGGGTAAGTGTGCCATGGTTATGTGAAATATGAACAGCAAAGAAAAACAAAGAGTTTATGGGAGCTCTCTGTAATGTCTTTGCGATTTTTAAAAAATATATAATTAGTCCAAAATAAAAAGTTTATTTAAAGAGAAAAGCTTAATTGTCCTAAAGTTGGCGCCCTTGGTACCCTGTCTAACTTGGCTTCTTTAGTCAAGCAACTTAGTAATAGACTTTGGGCATCAACACAGCTCCAGGTGAACACATTGGTTTTCCATTACCTTGTGGCCGCTAGAGGGTTTGCCTGGGTCAATATAACAGTCAGGAAGGAATCTTTTTCTGTTACTTTTACAAGTGACAGAAATTTCAACTTAAAACAACAAATAAAAATAATAGGAAAATTGGCCCATATAGCTAAAAACCCAGGGTTGTATTGGCTCCAGAAAAAAAAGGGGTGGGAGGGGAATCATGTTACCATTTCTTAATCTCTTGCGCCTTCTTTCTCCTCTGTGGCTTCATCCTGGAGCCCTTTATCATGTCCTTCTGTAACTCCAGGCTCACATCTTCTGGGTCAAATTCAACAGAAAAGAGAGCATGTCCCTCTTTCTGATAATTAAAGCAAAATTTAATTCCTCCTCATTGATTCTGATTGCATCATGTGTCCAACAACAAACAAATCTCTGTGACTAAAGAATGCAGTGCTTTAATCAACAAGTTTGAGCCGCATGTCCACTCTTGAGTTGAGGGTAGAGTCCACTCCACTGGAATCTCAGGAACTGACAGTTCTTTCTCAAAGAGAAAGGCAAGCATTGTTACAAGGAGTAGGGTAAATGGATGTAGGATGGCAAAACAACAACAAACAAATATCTACTCTTCTCAGAGTATACTCCTCCTAAACTAACCCACTCCTCGGGGTTTCCATACCTGGCTCAAACCAGTGCTTTTGTACGGGAGAAATTCAGCCCTGCTTCTTCTAGGCCCAGCTTATGCCCACCTGTAAATCACTCACTACAGTATCAGGAAATGCCATGGTTTAGCTCTTCTAGGAGGGTCAGTGCTGGTGCAGTATAGTCAAACATACCTTAATCCCAGCCACATTTCTCTTTCCTTTGTCTTCTCTTTAATTTATTTACAATATTTGAAGTTAGTGCTATGAACAGTAATAGCCATTCCTATGTAATGTGGTTTCATAGCCGCACTACAAACCAACAACATGGGCATGGAAACTGCTATTTTTTCATTGGTGGCTCTAGTCCTCTAGAAAAACTTGAACTATTTCATCTCATTATCTGCCTGAAGCTTGATCAAAGAAGAAAAAGTCATAGTTTTCCATTGTTATATGTTGGGAAAGCTTTGGTGTTGGATAGCTTTTCGGCTTAAAGCATTCCTTCTGCCCAGACTTTTTTACTTTGGCTCACTTCAGCTCACTTGGACCACAGCAAAGCCTGGTCATGCATGATTCACAGGTGCCAAGACCAACATTTGGGGTATGGGAGAAGCACACGAAACAGGCATTTCTGACACTGGTAGAGCAGGTGTAGTAGTCAATGTCTGTGCCTTGACCACATCCTTTCAGAACTCACTGTTCCTTACATAATGTTGACTCCTACTGAATACACCTGAAACTGTCTTCCAAAAAGCTCTCTTCAACTACAGGAAGATGCATGACTCACATTTGGGCTAGACTGAAGGTGCCAGGGAGGTTAACTCTCTCTGGAATAGGCCTAAATCACAGGAGTTGGTGAGTAAATTTCCACATGCTTCGCTCCTTAGGACCCTTCTCTTCTATGAAGACTCTGGAGAAGGAAAACAAACTGTCTCATCCCCACGGCCTGAGTCAAACAGCACTGCTTCTAGGGAATAAGTAGAAATAAAACCTGTGTCCCTCTGGGTGTGGCACTCAGGCATGCATCCATTTCCATCAGGGGACATAAACCTTCTGCTCTTGAGAATCTGCAAGCATATGCAGAAGTTGGTTACTACAACAATTCAGCAAAAGTCTCTATCTCATCCAAGACCAACCCCAGATAGAAGGCAGTTGTACAAGCAACAGAGAAATGGGCAGGAATGCTGAAAAAGCACCACCCTCAAGGACAAGGTATAAAAGATCTGTTTAAGGTTCAAGCCAGGAAAAGAGAAGGTTGTCTGTCTCCACTGTGACACTAACAGTGAGCAACAAGCAACAGCAGTTGGTCAGTCACATGAAAAGGGGCAAGAGAATGGAGAGAGACTCCATTTTTTGGCACAAATAAGAATTGAGAAATAAATCAATGAACTTGAAGACAGATCAATTACAATCATTCCAAATAAAACACAAAGAGAAAAAAATGAACGTGTTTTTAAAAAAAAGAACAGATTACCCAAAAGCTGAGCACAATATTAAAGTTCTAACATATCTAAAAATGGAGTCCCAAAGGGAGGAAAGAAAATGAAGCAGGCCCTGGCCAGATAGCTCAGGTGGCTATAGTATCATCTTGTTATGCCAAGGTTGTGGGTTCTGTCTCCAATCAGGGCACATACAAGAAGCAACCAATGAATGCATACATAAGTGGAACAGCAAATCAATGTTCCCCCCCTTCTCTCTCTCCCTTCTTTATCTAAAAACAAACAAACAAATTAAAATGGAGCAAAAGAAATATTTAAGGAGAAAATGTCCTCAAATTTTTCAAAATTAGTAAAACAACATGTCACAGATCTAAGAGGCCCATAGAACATCAAGCAGGATGAACACAAAGACACAAATATTTGCACTACTAATCAAAGTACTACAAACCAAAGACAGAAAAATTTGCAGGAAGCAAAAGCAAAAAGAAACATCACATACAGAAGGAAAAAGAATTACAGCAGACTATGCATCAGGAATGTTACAAGTCAGAAGTTTCGTTTTCATTCAATTCATCTATGAATCTGATTCTGTTTTGTTTGTTCATTTATTTTGTTCCTCAAATTCTGCATATAAGTGAAATCATACAATATTTGGCTTTGTCTGACTACATTCATAGCAACATTATTTAAAATAGCTAAGATATGAAAGCAACCCAAGTGCCCATCAGTAGATGAGTGGACAAAAAAGTTGTGGTACATATATATAATGGAATATTAGTGAGTCATAAAAAGGAATTAAATCTTACCATTCATGACAGCATGGATGGACCTAAAGGTTACTGCACTACTAAGTACTTATGTATCTATCAACAGAATTAACATACATGAATCAATAACTGATAGATTTGAAAGGAAAAATAAACAAATAAATCTACAATTATAGTTGAAGACTTAGCATTTTTTCTCAGTCATCAATAGGACAGAGAGATTAAAAAAATGGTAAGGATATAGAATAACAACTGTATGAATAAGCTCAGCATAATTGCTATTTATAGTACCTTCCACCTAATAAAAACAAAATACACATTCATTTTAAGTGCACATGGAACGTTCACCAAGAGAGACCATAACCTGGCCACAAAACAAATCTTAAAAAATTAGAAGAATTAAAATCATATCAAGTATGTTCTCTGACCACAATAGAATTTAACTATAAATCAATTTTTTAAAAGACATCTGGAAATCTCTAGTTATTTGTATATTAAACTATAAGCTGCTACATACCTCATGGGTCAAAGAAGATGACCGTGCTTGATTCATAGTATTAACTTAAGAAATATTTGTTACATCAGCCTTCCAGAAATTTTGATATGTTTTTGTTTCATTTTCATTCAATTCAAATTATTTTTCAACTTGCTTTGTGTCTTCTTTGTAAAAGATCTTTACCCATAAGCTATGAGGGTGGTTAATGTGGTAAACAATTAACATATTAAATAGGCAATTAGTATTATAGAGTGTATTAACATGATTAGCATGTTTTGTATAAGGAAGAAAAAATGGAACAGTATTGAGAGAGCTGGCAAGAAGAGAAGTTGCAGTTTAAATTGGATGGTCAGAGTTAGCTTCGTTTTGAAGGGGATTTTTGAGCAAAGTCTTGAAGGAATTGAAGAAATTAGAAAAACAGTTATAAGAGGGAAGAGCATTCTAAGAGTGAGAACAGGCAGATCTAAGTCCCTAAAATGAAGGCATGCCTGGCATGTACTAGGAACAGCAAACAAGTCAGTGTGCCTGGAGCAGAGTGAAAGGGGAGACGGTCAGATGGAAATCAAGTAGGTATCTCAGATACAGCATTGCAGACAATTGGAAGAACTTCAGCTTTTATTCTGAGTGATGTAGGATCCATTGCAGGGTTTTGGTCAGAGAGTGGCTGTGGTAGTAAGTACTTCCTTGATTCTGCTCACAGCGCCAATTATGGGAGTACTCACTCCTTTATCCTGCTCAACTACACTAACTGTTGGGTCTGAACCCTTCTGCCAGGAACTGGACCTCCTTGGACACTGGGTATTGGATGGAGAAGATATGAGAAGTCGTGGGTATGTAAGAGAGTCTTTATTGTAGCCCACTTAGCCAATGCTAACAAGGAGCTATCAGACAAAACAGTTCTTCAAAGCAGTCCCATAAAGTAGGCTGCCATGCACTGGCTGGTCAGTAATACACTTTATGCTAACTTAGACAAAATAAGCTTCTTGCCCAAATAGTGACATCAATATCTGGGTTCTAGAAGGGCATGCCTGCCCAGTGTATAGTAAGATTGCTGTGTCCTTGCTTTTGCACCTGCAACTGGGAAGTTGGTCTTGGCCTTGAACATCCAGCATGATGAGGGTTTCCACAGTGGCATACTCTGGTCTAGAGTAAACTACAGGTGGTAAAGGTATAATAAGAGAGGCAAATAAGAAAACTTATTGCAATAAATGAAGAAAAGAAATAATGGTGGCTTGGGACAGGTGATAGGAGCAGAGGAGGTGAGAATCGCTAGAATTATGATACAAGGTGGGGGCCAAAGTAAGTTTACAGTTGTCAGTACATGAAACACAAAGTTTAGTTTTGTGTGATTATTTGTTATTACATTTTTCCCAGATGAGTAACTGTAGACCTACTTTCACCGCACCTTGTATATGTAGAAGGAAGAGCCTAAAAAATGTCCTAATGTATTAGATGAGATGTTGTAGGAAAGTAAAGGACTCAAGGATGACTCGGGGTGTTTAGTCTGAGCAATTGGAAAGCTGGAGTTGTCATCAATTGATGGTGAAGGCTGCAGATAGAATAGATTTGAAAGTAAAATACAGAGTTTAGTTTTGGATCCAATAAAGATGGATGTAGGAGTCTGGTGCTCAAGAATGGGAGGTCTGACTTGGAAGTGTTAGAATGTAGACCATCTATCAGTCAAGATCCTAGCAGGACATAGAAGGCATATTCAAACTAAGTAATTGAGAAGAGAAATGTTTACAAGGGGGTGAGCAGTATTCAAGGAACACAACAAGGACTGGTAAAATACTCCGGAGTTGTCAACACCCTGGTGTGAAAGGCAAGTGGAGTGAACACTCCTCAGTCCTAAAGAGGGTGGCTGTGTGGACAGATGCCCTGATAAGAGATATGGCCTTCAACAGAAGAATGCAGCCAATCTGTGGCCACCTGGTAGGGAATAAATACTCCAACCCAGCTTTCCTTTACCCTCTTATCTCCTGCCAGTGCCTCCCACAGGCCAAACCCAAATGAAAATTAAAGGTCAAGGGAGCATACTCCTGTGCCACAAGGAGAGCAGGGTGGGGAGGCAATCTAGAAAGGTCAGTAGAAAATATGAAATCTATAAACTATTCAAAGCTGTGAGCCTGGGTGACATCTGCAAAGATCTGTATATGGATCAAAAACCAGGAATTGTAATGGCTGAGCCTGGGCACTCTAACAGGAACAGAAAGGGGCTAAGGGAGACTGGTGAGCCAGAAAATAGGAGGAAAATCAAGCGCAGTGTTGGGGAGAACAGTGTTTCAGGGAGGAGGAAATAATTTTGTTGAAAGCTACTGGTAGTGACAGATAAGATGAGGACCAAAAATTAGCCAGTGGATTTAGTAGTATAAAGGTTTCTGGCGACCTGCACAAGCAGTTGGGGCAGAGCAGTGTGAGCAAACACCAATTGAAAAAGAAATGGGATTAGAGGAATTGGCTGAGCTCTTCCAAGGTGTTTTTCTGCGAAAAGGAGTTAAAAATAGGATGGTAGCCAGTAAGGATAGTGGACTCAAGAGAAGGCTTTGTTGTTGTTTTATCTTTTAAAAGGGCAGAACTCATACCATGTTTGCTTTCGATGAACATGATCAAAGAGACAGCTAATAATCGATGATATAGGAAGGAGAGGGGAGAAATGCTTAACAAATATGCTATGAAGGAGAGAGGGGAAAGGATATGGTATAAAAGTCCATACATCTTAAGGAAAATATTAGTACAGAATTCACAGGCTGGCTGTGAGGAATGAAAGAAGCACTCAACAAACGTTAGCCATTCCTAATTATTATTATTTTTCGACCTCATTTTTCTCATCTGTGAAAAGATGTTAGTATATATTTCTAGAGTGCTATTCAGTTCTAACAAGCTGTGAGATGAGATTAGTCGAGAAACTGTCCATGATGTCTAAAAGGGACCTAATCTCCAAGCCAGGATCACATGAGGCCACCTGGTAACATGTTAAATGAAGCCTATACACGACATAAATGTACACAACCACACGTGAAAACCTAATGGTGTGCACCAGGAGGAATTTCAGTGCCACTGGGCCTGTTGCTACAGTAGGAAAACAGTTAAGAAAAAATGCTCCTAACACCTGAGTCTCTAAGACTCTCCAAAAGCAATTGAGTCATGCAATTCCAATTGTGGGCTGGGTTGCTATGTAAACTGTGCTCCACAAGGCATTTAAAGACTTAGCACAAGTGGCTGAGTTTAATCCTTTAATTCCATTGCTCCATATGTTCCTTGTAGGTTCAGTGAACAAGGAATTTAGACATAATATTAGAAACCCATTTTCAGGAAAGGGCTTAGGTATGGACAAAATATGCAGCATTTTGTGCACAAAAGAGACTCCAGACTAATCTCTGGATTTACTCAGTCTAAGAGTAATTCTCATGCAGGGATCCCGCTGAAAAGACTCATGCTTACACAGTAAATTGTCTGAGGTACCCCCCTCCATCATCAACCCTCCTCCCTCAGCACCTCCAAAGGCTTCTTTTATTAAAGGGCTTGTGTAGGTGGAGTATGTTCACAAACATACCAATTTGGGTCATTTGCTCCCTGATAAAAGCCTCAATTCACTGTGAAACATTATGTGCCGCTGATGGGCTTGGGGACATTCACTTTAGAACAGTAGAAAGAGTCACATGACCACATTATCAAACACAGTGGATGTTCAAACCACTTGGGACCAGTCAAGCAGAATGAAGGCCACTATCTCCCCCAAGGTGCCCCTGCTCCCCGGGACACACATGCCATGCTCCGACTGTGACACAGCCTAGTGCGTGCCTAAAGCCTCCCACGCAGAATTTAAGCAAGTATTAAGGATCTCAGAGATCGAAGGTATGAAGACTAATTAAAGTCATGTAACCCACAAAGGCAAAGAGGCGTGTTTGGGTGACATTTAGTAACCACCTCACATATTGAATATGTGTACATCAGCACTGTAATAGATGGAGGAACACAATGCCAGGAAAACACAAGTCGCAATTTATCCAGCCTGAGCAACCAGAGCTCGTTTACATATATCAGATTTAATTTCATTTTTCACAAGTCACTTGAGGGCAAGGCACGTTTTATATCTGAGCTTTGAGAAAGTGCTGAGTGTGCTCTTCTCACTCTCTCCCTCCTCCCCTTGAGAATTTGATGAGTTACTAAATAGTTGTGATATTCCTTGACACTTTTCTAAAATAACTTGCCAGAATTTTCTTCAGCTTTTATTTTTCAGTGTCTTTAACTGTTTCATAACTCCAGGCAACTGGATTGGGATTTATGAAGCTGGGGTGCCATGAGTGAAGTCGCTGGGATGGGGAGGTTGTAGTGAGGCTAACACATGGTAGCCCAAATCTCTTATTTTGACAAAGAAGGTCATTATCAACCCTTGCATTTTCTAATCTGAAAAATCCATAGTGTAATAATTCCTTCAAATGAATGTTGCAAGAATTAGTAAAATTTTGTTCTAAAATCTCCTGGCATTTCTGGATTACAAGATTGACTCTATTATTTTATATTATCATAAATATTATGCTTTATTTTTATAATGGCACTGCCAGAAACTTTTCTTTTATAGGGTTTTTAAAGGAAGAAAAAAAAAGACTCATCTGAGGTCGCAGTTAGAGAGAAAAGCACAAGAAGGGCATTTTTAATATAGTTAAACAGTTTTTCTATGAGCGCCATTAAGGAGAAAGGCAAATCATGACATGTTTTATTACCCTAAGTTAATTAAGCCAATTTTCACCAATGCTTATAAAAGTTTGACACTGAAATAAGAAAACTCTTTTAAATTAAAGTTTTCTGCCCTGACCAGTTTGGCTCAGTGGATAGAGCGTCAGTCTGCGGACTGAAAGGTCGCAGGTTCAATTCCTGTCAAGGGCATGTACCTTGGTTGCGGGTACATCCCCAGTAGGAGGTGTGCAGGAGGCAGCTGATCGATGTTTCTAACTCTCTATCCCTCTCCCTTCCTCTCTGTAAAAAATCAATAAAATATATGTTTTTAAAAGTTTTCTATTAGCGTCTTTATTGTATGCATTCTGCTATGATAAGGTGTGGATATTTCATCTTCTTCCCCCACTGATGTTCAGAACTGCCTCATCTTGGTGACTAAGCATGCTAGGGGTGCCAGGTACACAAATGAAAATGTAAAACATTCAGTTAAAATGAGAGTTTCAGGTAAATAACAAATAATTTTTTTGCCTGAGTATGTCCTATGCAATATTTGGGATATATTTAAGCTAAAGCATTACTCTGGCTTATGTGAAATTCAAATTTAACTGGGCACTTATATTTTATCTGCCAAATCGAAGATTGCTGGAATTTTCCAACAGACGTGTGGGGACAGCGGGTTAGCTGGGTTTGTCAGAGTCGAGAGGACTAGGGCTAGATGCCCTCTGAGAAGCATCAATCTCAGTGCCTACCAATTAGAGTTACCCTTGGTGAGACCTGACTTGATACCAACATACAAGCTAGTAGAGCTGGTCAGAGTGGGGCAGCAGGACAGGGAGGGAGAGCAGGAAAGATGGATCTTCTGCCCATCTCTGTGCTCACGCTCAGGTAGGGGATCTCACCCAGCATTCCAGCCTTCCAGCAACCTGTTTGGGGTTGATTCCAAGGTCCAAGGAGCAGTGACCCAGGGACTCGCCTGGAAATTCTGGCTTTGAACAGCAGAGTGATTTTCCACCTCACCTTCTAGGCTGACTCTCTTCGGGGTAGAAGTTTTAGTTCTTGCAGCTGCATGAAGAAAGGGCAGGCCGACGGGATGCCAGACAAACGTTCTCACATTTTAAACTTCAGCAAAGGATTATTTCAGCAAAGGATTATTATTTTTCATATATCATATTTGATATTTTACCAGTATAAAATTAAGATTTAAAACACTGGCTTTCAAGTCAGACTGACCTGGTTTGAATTCTGAATCCAGCAATTAGAACTTTGAGCAACTTGTATCAACTCCTTCAACTCAAGTTCTTCATCTATAAAATAAATGTTATAATGCTATTGCACAGGGATGTTGAAAGGACTAAATAAATAATTTCTAAAATTCTTAATACAGCCTGCCATCAAGTAAAATCTTAGTAAATAGCACCTATATGTTATTGTATACATTCATAAGGGTCAAATTCTTACCTGAACTGACTATTTCACAAGAAGCCCTGTTCTAGTTGTGGACTTAATGGTATTCATTGGCAATCTCTGATGAATAATCCATAACAGGTGTTATGATTGGCCCTTAATCATTATCACCCTCTATGGCAAAGAACCTATTAGAGTCCAATGACTAAACATTCTGTTACTTAAGCTATGACCCTATAATTACTGACAAAACAAAAAAAACTTCCCTGGTTAACTGAATACAGGAACTCCAAATGAGGAAAACTCCTCAACTCAATATAGGTACTTGTATTGATCAAATGAGTTATTTTAATGATTCTTCCATAACATATGTCCAAAGGTGCATAACCCATACTGCCTGCCCATGCTATTACTGTCACTTTCTTTTTACATTTCTTAGGTTCTGAGAGTCAGCCAGTTTGGTGTAGTGCTTCTCACCCTGGCTGAACAGGAGGAAGATCTGGAGGACTTTAAAAAAGAAAGAATCTCAAAGGGAAGGGGGAGGTTCGGGGTGGGGGGAGGTGAGGTGGGGATAACCAAGGAACTAATGTACATACTAGTATATGCATAATCCATGGGTACAACAATAGTGTGGTGCAGGCCTGGTGGAGTGCCAGGTAGAATGGGGAAAAGGGGACATATGTGATACTTTCAACAATAAAGATAAATTTAAAAGAACAAAACATAAAGCAAAGACAAAAAAGAACTTCCCTCCCAGGCCAATTTTATTAGAAACTTGAGGTAAGGAATGAACATTCGCATGTTTCAGAAGCTTTCTAACTGATGGTATCAAGAAGCCAGTTTGAAAATATTGGGCGGAACAAAGAAAATGAGCTTTTGAATCACACAAAGTTAAGTTCAAACCCAGGTCTCTGTATCTATTAGCTGTATTGTCTTGTACAAGTTACCATTTCCTCACAGCATTACCTCCCTTTATTAGAAAAAATGGAAATACTTGATTCCCCAAGGAGCCATTGAGCTACTACAAAAATGGAAATTATTATTCTAGGGTTTGTATAAAAGAAAATGGTCTCGTTTAGACATCTCTATCACTTCTCTCTTTCCGTTGAAAAGACTGGCAAGTCACAGATTACTAGTTATAACTTTTTTAGTATTTTTCTTGACTTTCACTGTTGTATTGCATGCTTGGAATCTGGTTCTTGCTGTAAAAATATTTTCTTAATTGTGTTATATTAATATTTTTGTTTGGCTTTGTTATCTTGGCGTTTTCCACAGCCGCTGCTGAAGCCTGGACTTGAAGATCTGCTGTTTGGTAACATTTTATTGAAAGAAATTTAAGTTTGTTTCACCACAATATCATTATTTTCTTTTGCACCCTGCCTTTGGTTTTGTAGCCGAAGAACTTTTCCTGCTTTGCCATGCTTACTGAAGAGCTTCCTTCCACTTTCTTCTAATGCCAAATTTCCAAGATTTGGAGGGTTATTCTCATACTTAACTATTTTATTTCACGGCATTCTTGCTTGCTAAAATTTTATCTAATATAGGTTTATTGTTAATTTTTTTTTAAATATGCTTTTATTGATTTCAGAGAGAGGAAGAGAGAGGGAGAGAGAGATAGAAACATCAATGAGACAGAGTCATTGGCTGTCTCCTGCACACCCCCTACTGGGGATTGAGCCAGTAACTTGAACATGTGCCCTGACCAGGAATCAAATTGTCACCCCCTGGTTCATAGGTCGACGTTCAACCACTGAGCCAGATCAGCTGGGCTATTGTTAAATTTTTAATCAATTTTATTATCAGAGTATTTTTGTAATTCTCATCATAGCCCTTGAGGTTCTGGTGACAAAGTGTCACATAATTAGGGTTAGAAATCCTACTTCCAACTGTCTTAGAAATAAATGGACATAATGGTTGTAAAAGGAGTTAATATTCAAAATACTTAGAAACCAGTACTATAATCTACTCTAATAAAAGAGTAATATTGAAATTGACCATTTCTCTGGGATGCCTAAGCCACACCCACCAGCCAAGCCACACCCACCAGCCAATCAGAGTGGCTGTATGAAAATTAACCCAGCCAAGAAGGAGGCCAACCACCATGGAACTAGATCAAACAGGAGGCTTCTGTTGCACCAGGAGTAAGCTGTCTGCCTAGGCCGGCTGGGCCTTTCTCTGCTCATGGCAACATAGTTGCAATTACAGAAGCTACAGAGCTGAAGCAAACAGGAGGCTTCCATTGCACCAGCGATGGAGGAAACTGGCTGGCTAGGTCGGCTGGGCCTCTACTAAGGCAACATTGTTTCAATTACAGAAGCCACGGAGCTCAAGCAAACAGACCTTGGCTTAAAGCAACAGTGTTTCAATTATAGAAGATAAATAAACCCCAGAAACCTGATTCCAGCCAGCCTTGCTGGGACGTTGGGTCAATGGGAGCTGTGGGCAGACTAAAAACGGCCCTCAGCCCCACACCCAGGCTGGCCACACACCAGTGGGGTGAGGGTCCACACTGGGGGACTTGGCCAGCCTGCAAACAGCCATCAGCCCCTCTCCCAGGCTGGCCAAGCACACCAGCAGGTGGACATCCCCCAAGGGGTCCCAGACTGTGAGAGGGCACAGGCTGGGCTGAGGGACCTCCCGAGTGCACAAATTTTTGTGCACCGGGCCCATAGTTTAAGTTATAAATAATAATACCATTAAAATACAAACTCTCCCTAACTGGTTTGGCTCAGTGGATAGAGCATCAGCCTGCAGAGTGAAGGGTCCCAGGTTCAATTCCAGTCAAAGGCATATACCTTGGTTGCGGGCACATTACCAGTGGGGAGTATGCAGGAGGCAGCTGATCAATTGTTTCTCTCTCATCAGTATTTCTAACTCTCTATCCCTTTCCCTTCCTCTCTGTAAAAAATCAATAAAATATATTTTAAATATATTTTTCCTCTTTTTTCCTAGTGTAACCATATTTATGGTAAAAGTATTATTAATCAAGAAACATGAGATGAAGCACAAATTGCTTACCAAGTCATTCTGATAATTTCCACTCATTTATTGGTTTTCAAAAATTAGTGTTATGTTTTTCTTCTAAATTTCTTTTTGTGTTTTTGCTTACTTGTTTGACATAACTCTCACTAGTTAAATAACAACCTCATCTGAGCCATGATTTGACATTAAAAAACTTTATCAAACTCTTGCACTGACTTTACAGTAGATAGATTACCATTAAGTCTCAGAAACCAAAGAATTTTTCTTAGTATTATGGATAATGTTCATGGGACTAAGTCTCACAGCTTCAATTTTTCAAATTTTAAGTATGTTTTTATACTTTTAAGAGAAACAGTTTATGTTTCATTTATTACTATTGTAATTTTAATTATTTGACATAAACTTTCCAAAGAGTCATTTTGGTAGGTCAAGGTTTTGCAATAACTAGAAACATAATTTCATTTTGTAATAATCCTCTCATATCAAGCTCACTTTTTAAAAATTCCATTTATAATATTCCATTAAGTATCTCACGACTATATTTGCTCAATCTTTTTAAAATAAAGTTTTTAGTTTGGAATAATTTTTTATTTGTAATGTAGTTGCAAAGGTAATACAGAAAGTACCCTTTACCCAGTTTCCCTAATGTTATAGCATGACTCATTTGTTAAAAATAAGACACTGACATTGGTAGCATCTTGTTTACTAAACTACAGGCTTTACTTGGATTTCATCTGAAAAACTCATTTCCCTTTACTATCAGTTTCACATCCCTTCATAAAGGTAACTATTATTCCAAATCAGTTTGCATGCATATTATCTAAAATAATAAAAGCATAATATGCTAATTAGACCAGACGTCCATCCTTCTGGACGTCCTTCCAGATAAAGCTAGGGCTTCTAGGGAAGCCCTGGTCCCAGGTGCCGGAGGAAAGCTGGAGCTGGCAACCATAGGAAGGAAGGCCAACTCTTGCATGAATTCTAGGCATCATGCCTCTAGTGTACATATAAATGAACCAAAAAATTGTACAGTTTTGTTTTGTGGTTGTGTTGTTGCATTTTTTCCACAGAAATGTCATCATATTGTACAAGCTTTCTTTACTTAAAGACATTGTAATTTTCCTCAGTAATAATTCTTGTTTTGATGTCTATACTCTGATATTAATATAGGCACTGTAACTTTTGCTAGAGTTGGAATAATATAACTTTTTTATCATTTTACTTTTATGTATATACATGACTATATATAAAGTGGTTTTCTTGTAGACAGTATATAGTTGGATCTTACTTTAATAACCAATCTGATAATCTCTGTCTTTAATTTGGTTATTTAGATAATTTATATTTAATGTAATTAATGATGTTATTGAATTTAAATCTATGAACTTGCCAGTTCCTTGTCTCATCTGTTCTTTGTTTCTTTTCTCTTCTTCTTGTGCCTCCTATTGGGTTAAATATTTCTTATGATTCCATTTTATTTATATTACTAGGGGCCCAGTGCACAAAAATTTGTGCACTCAGGAGGTCCCTCAGCCCAGCCTGTGCACTCTTGCAGTCTGGGACCCCTCTTAGGATGTCCACCTGCTGGCATGCCTGGTCAACCTGGGTGAGGGGCTGATGGCTGTTTTCAGGCTGACCAAGCCCCCCAGTGTGGAACCTCACCCAATTAGGGTGTAGCCAGCCTGGGTGACAGTCTGAGGGCTATTTTCAGGCTGCCCACAGCCCCTTCAGGTTTTGGGTCCCTACTGGGGTACCTGACCAGCCTGGATGAGGGGTTGATGACTGTTTGCAGGCTGGCCACAGTCTCTTCAGGGTTCAGGTCCCTACTGGGGTACCTGGCCAGCCTGGGTGAGGGGCTGATGATTGTTTGCAGGCTGGCCAAGCCCCTCAGTGGGGTTCCTCACCTCATTGAGATGTGGCCAGCATGGGTGATGGGCTGAGGGCTGTTTTCAGGCTTTCTGTCTGCCCATAGCTCCAATTGACCCAATGTCCCAGCAAGGCTGGCTGGAAGCAGGTTTCTGGGGTTTATTTATCTTCTATAATTGATATTGTTCCTTTAAGCCAAGGCCTAGGCAGGTAACAAAGTCTCCTGTTGGCTTCAGCTTCGTGGCTTCTATAATTGAAAGAATGTTGCCTTAGTAGACTCTAGGCAGGCAGTTTCCTCCATCGCTGGTGCAATGGAAGCCTGATGTTTGCTTCAGCTCTGAGGCTTCTATAATTGCAACAGTGTTGCCTGGAGCACAGAGAGGCCCAGCCAGCCAGCCGGCAGATAGTTTACTCCTGCTGCAATGGAAGCCTCTGTTTACTCTAGCTCCATGACTGTCAGCCTCCATCTTGGTTGGGTTAATTTGTATACAGCTGCTCTGATTGGCTGGTGGGTGTGACTTAGGCATCCCATAGAAACGGTCAATTTCAATATTACTCTTTAATTAGATTAGATAGATTTATAAGCTATAACTTTACATTTTTTGGTGGTTATTCTTGAGTTTACAATATACACTCTTAACTTGTCACAGTTTAGCTTATATAATAAAAGGGTAATATGCAAAATGACCCTAGGCAGAGTAATCAGGAATGACAGGTTGCTATGACCACCAGAGGGCCGATGCTCAACGTAAGAGCTGCCCCCTGGTAGTCAGTGTGCTTTCACAGGGGGAGTGTTGCTCACCAGATGCCAACTCATGGCTAGCCAATGCAGCAGTGGTGGCAGGAGCCTCGCCCGCTTCCGCAGCAGCGCTAAGGATGTCTGACTGCCGGCTTAGGCCTGATCCCCCAGGAAACAGGTCTAAGCTGGCAGACGGACATCCCCCAAGGGGTCCCAGACTGTGACAGTGCTCAGGTCAGGCTGAGGGACCTTCCTGAGTGCATGAATTTTTGTGCACTGGGCCTCTAGTCTTCAAATAATAAGATACCACTTCTAGTATAGTATAAGAAACTTACAACAGAGTGCAACCTTTTCCTCTTTTCTATTCTTCACATTTAAATTCTTCATGTGTTTTACTCCTATTTAAGTTATAACTCCATGGCATATTGTTACTAAATTTGCTTTAGACTAGGTGTTAGCAAACTATGGCTTGTGAGCCAGCCACCTGCTTTTGTAAATAAATGTTGATCACATTACAGCCCACTTATTCACTTATGTAGTGTCTATGTCTGCTTTCATACTACAGCAGCAGAGTTTAGTAATTGCAACAGAGAGTTCATGCCCCTAAAGTCAAAATGTTTACTATGTGGTCTTTTAAGAAAAAGTTTGTTTACTCCTGTTTTAGACAATTATCATTAAAGTTGATTAACATTAAGAAGAAATATCTTTTATATGTGTTCTTATTTTTACTCTTTAATTTTTTTATCTTTCATTTTTTTAAACCTTTACTTCTTTTTTTTATTATTACATAAAGTTTTACAAAGATTGGTACAAATATCTCTTTTTCCCCCTGCCCTTACTCTAGCCTCCCCGACCCCCCAGTGTTTTGTGTCCATTGGTTATGCTTAAATGCATGCACCAAACCTTTACTTCTTTATGTAGATCTACAAATTTTTTACCTTTTACTTTTTTATGTATTTTTTTCCTTCTGGTATAATTTTTATTCTACCTGAAGAACTTCCTATAGCATTTCTTGTAGTGCAGGACTGCTAGCAGTTAATTTTCTTAGTTTTTTTTATATTTAAAAAACCTTTATATCACTTTATTTTTCTCAATGTTTATTTCTTGATGAGAGAGAGAGAAAGAGAGGGGGAGGAGAAGCATTGATTCCACTTATTCCACTTATTTATGCATTCATTGGTTGATTCTTATATGTGGCCTGATCAGGGATCACACTTGCAATGGGATAATACTCTATCCAACTGAGCTATCTGCCCAGGGTCTACTTCACCTTTATTTTTGAAAGATATTGCTAGGTATAGAATTTGGATTAGAATTTTTTTTTCTTCAGCACTTGAAAATGTTTCTCCATTCTCTTTGTTCCTCTGTATTCTTTTTTTCTTAAATAAAGATTTTTTTCTTTATTTTTGGTTTTCAGTCATCTGACTACAATGTATCTCGGTGTGTGTGTGTGTGTGTGTGTGTGTGTGTGTGTGTGTGTTTAATTTATTCTGCTTTGGGTTATTGGATCTTGATTTATTATCTTTTGTTACTTTTGGAAAACTCTTGGTTGTTATCTGTTTAAAATTTTCTATTCCCCAATTCTCTCCTTCTTCTTCTGAAACTAATATTATATGTATGTTAGACTATTTGATATTGTACTTGAACACTTGGATGATCTCTTTTTTTTCACTATTTCATCTCTTTTTATTTTATTTTGAATAATTTCTATCAGCCTGTCTTCAAGTTCAATGATACCTTTCCCAACTGTGTCCAATCTGCTTTTAAGCTCATTTAAAACTTCTTCATCTCCAATATCATGTGTTTTTGCTTTCTAGAAATTACATTTAACAATTTTTATAGCTTTATCTCTCTGCTGAAATTCTCTGTGTGTATATGTGTATTGTCCACCTTTTCCACTAGATCCTTTAATATTCTAGGTATTTTAAAATTCCAACCTAATAAATAGTTGCCACATTTGAGCTATCTGTGAGTTTTGCTAATTTATCTCTTAACAATGGGTCTTGTTTTTTGTTGCTTTTTTATTAAGGTGACCAGATTTTAACATTGGTAAGGCAGGACACCATTGACCGGGGTGGTTCTTTTTATTATTATTATTATTATTATTATTATTATTATTATTACTTAAAATATTACAAAGAGTAGTACATATGTCTCTTTCCAAAAATCAGGACTTTTTTAAAACGCCATGGGATGCGGGACAAATTGTTAAAAATCAGGGCTGCCCCGCCAAAAGCGGGACGTCTGGTCACCTTATTTTTTATGGATCTTGTAATTGTTGATTAAATACTAGATAATGTATGTATAAGAACAGTGGAGACCAAAGTAAATATTTCAATCTGAAAAACTTTATGTCATAATCTGTAAGACTTTTCATTTGAGATTGAATTATTCATACAAATAGTTGAGCTTGTTTGAGTTTTATAGAGACCATTGCTATTCTCAATTCACCACATGCTTAAAATTGCTCCCACACGGAGCTGCTGATACTTTGGATTTAATGTGAGATGTGGAGTATTAGAGGGGTTTTTTTTTCAGCATTCTTGCTCTACCCTTAGCTTTCAACAGTGTTTATAAGCCTGTACCACAGAAGAGGACCCCTCTCCACATTATTCACTCTCCTAGTGGACTGCTGATGCTTGTTGCTCGATACTAGGCTCAAAATAGGTCCAATGGGGGAATTTTAGGGACTACTGGTCTACCTCTGTATTAAGGCCAATCAGCCTTGGCTTTGGTGTTGGGAATTAGTTCTCAGTGTTTCTATAATTCCCCCACCTCACCCCATGGCAGCAAAACTCTGCCTTGTATATGTGGTGTGTTTGAGAAACAGAGAGTTTTCCACCACTTTCCCAGCAGTAGGAGACCTGCTTTGTATTAGCTTTAAATATTAGGTCCAAGAGGTTGTTGTTTTGTTTTTTCCACTACATAAGAGGCAAGAGACTTTTTACCTTTGCCCCAGAAGCCATGGATCTCCACCTGGTTACCAGGTTAAAAAGAAGAGTATCCTTCTCCACCCTTAGATGTATATGGGTTTTATGTCTGTCTTTCTTCCAGATGCCTAAGAGGGAAAAGTTTTGCTTCACATGAAAGAAGGGATCAGGGAAATGGGCAGTGTTTCATGGCTTTCTCCCCAGTGGCAGCCAATTACATCCTACGGCAGGGCTCTCTCCAGTCTCTCCTCAGCTCCAGTTTTTCTTATAAGCTTATAGAGGAGGCCTGTGGAAAAGAGCTTGATACTGAATTTAAACTTCCCTGTATCTGGGGCTTCCAGATCTTTGAAATTGATATGTTGGCCCTTACTTGCCATTAGAAATCTACATAATAAAAGAGTAATATGCAAATTAACCGTCACTCTGAGACACCTAAGCCATACCCACCAGCCAAGCCACACCCCCAGCCAATCAGAGTGGCTGTATGCAAATTAACTCAGCCAAGATGGAGGCCAGCAGCTACAGAGCTAGAGCAAATAGGAGGCTTCCATTGCAACTGTCTGCCTAGGCCAGCTGGGCCTCTGCTCACTGCAGCAATGTTTCAATTATAGAAGCCACAGAGCTGAAGCAAACAGGAGGCTTCGTTACCTGCCTAGGCCTCCACTTCAAGGCAATGAAGTTTCAATTATAGAAGATAAATAAACCCCAGAAACCTGATTCCAGCCAGCCTCGCTGGGTCATTGGGTCAATGGGAGCTGAGGGCAGCCTGAAAACAGCCATCAGCCTCTCACCCAGGCTGGCCACACCCCCATGGGGTGAAGGTCCCCACAAGGGAGTTTGGCCAGCCTGCAACCAGCCATAGCTCCTCACCCAAGCTGGCCAGGCACGCCAGCAGGTGCACATCCCCCAAGGGGTCCAAGACTGTAAGAGGGCACAGGCCAGGCTGAGGGACCCCCCCCCCCTACCCTGAGTGCACAAATTTTTGTGCACCAGGCCCCTAGTCTATAATAATAAAAGCATAATATGCTTAATTAGGCCAGACATCCTTCTAGATGACCTTCCAGGAGAAGATGGGGCTACGAGGTAAGCCCAACCCCAGATGCCAGAGGGAAGCAGTGCCAGCAGTGGGGGGAAGGAAGGCCTATTCTTGCACAAATTTTGAGCATTGGGCCTCTAGTTTATAAATATTTTAGCAATTTTTTTTCATATTTACTTATATGTTTGGTCCCTCAACCTCCCATCTCTGCCAATGGTAAAATAATTCATTTTTATTCATGTGTGCTGCTTCTTGAAGCACTCTGTCAGCTTTAAGAAAAGTTATGATCTTCTAGAATATTTTACTTTTTTAAGTTTGTATGCATAATTAGGTTGAAAGTGAAATTTTTCTTGTGACCTTACATTATAAATGAAAGCAACAGCCTTGTCTATATGGTTTATGATGTAATATATATCAATGTATAATGTATACATATCAATACATGATAAAATATATGCATTATACATATAATTTCTCTATAACTATGGTATTAAGTTATAGAGTAGAGAAATTCCAAAAGAATTTATCCTAAATGGTTTAAATAAAGAAACTACAATGAAGTACTATTCACAGAGATGTGGAGAGGTTTCAAAGAATGAGCATGGTTGAGGTTTCTTGGTTTTTTATGTGTCCTTTCATCTCTAGGTGTACAGTATGTGGAAATTGGGACATTACAGCATAAATCAATCAAGCTGCTACTGTTGTTTGGATTTTTTTTATGTTAAGGCAGTGGTATTAATCGGGATTCTCTAGCAAAAAAAAAAAAAAAAAAAAAACCCTAAAGGATGTGGATATACGTAGATAAATAAGTATAAGATAGATAGATAGATAGATAGATAGATAGATAGATAGATAGATAGATAGATAGATAGATGATAGATAGATAATTTTAAGCAGTTGGCTCATGCAGTTATGGAGGCTGGCAAATACTAAGATCTACAATGTGAATTGGGAAACAGAAGACCCAGGAGAGCTGATGGTTTAATTCCAGTCTAAATTTGAATTCCTGAGAATCAAGAGAACCAATAATGTAGTTCCAGTCCAAAGGTTGGCTGACTCAAGACCCTGGAAGAGTAAATATCTCAATTTGAGTCCAAAGACAGGGGGAAAAAACAATGTCCCAATTCGAAGGCAGTTAGGCAGGAAGAATTCTGTCAGCTTTTTTTATTCTATTCAGGCCTTCCACTAATTGGATGAAGCCCATCCACATCAAGGAGGCAATATACTTTACTCAGTCTACTGATTAAGCATTAATGTGATCTGAAAACATTCTCACAGTAACAACCAGAATACTGTCTAACCAAATATCGGCCGCCCTATAAACCAAAGAAGTTGACACATAAAATTAACCATCACAAGAAGGAAATGGGCCATCTGCTTATTTCAATTCACGAGACACTTTATCTTTAGGAAATGTTATTTTTTCCCAATCTAAGAGTTCTATTTGAGTTAAATTGCAAGTGTGTGTTGTGTATATATAATAAATAATATACATGCACACACATATGCATACATTTTTAAATAGGAAACACAAGGTCTCTGGATCAGAGAAAAAACATTTATTATTCATTGAACATATTAACCATTAGCTTCAATCCCTATGGAGCAATTCAATTCAATAAGGGCCTGCTCTCAGCTGCACATGCAATGGTTTTGCACCACAGGAGAGGAGCCCTCAAACTATGAAACTCAGAACTTTTATAGGTTGTTCACACGTCAGTTCATCCACCCTTTCAGAGAGGGAGAGAGACCTTTATGCTAAAATGTAAAGCAATCTTCCCTTATTATCCTAGAATGCAAATAAAAGGTGCCAGTGGAGATAAATCTTTAATTTCTCCAATAACTTAGCTGAGAGCTGGCTTAGCTGGACTGGCTCAAGCCTGGAGAGGAGTAGCAAAGCCTTTGGTTGGTATCAACGTTCTTGGTAGGCAAGGCTGCTCCCAGAGTTCAGGATACATACTCTTCACAGCGTTTCTTGTGCCTAGAGATCCCTTGATATGCTTATTACAACTTAGAAAAATTAGGTTTTCCCAACCTCTCCTAGGCTAACCTACAAACAGGTAATATGGTGTGGGTGTGGGGCTCATTTTTGTTAATGCTCTATTATGGCTGCCAAAACAGGCCCCTTTCTGCTGGGACCTTGTCCATGGTGAATACAGAATATTTATGCCAGGAATGTGCTGTGAAATAATTGAGAAGTCAGGAGATTGCATGCCCTTTGCTTCTTCTCATTTTTAAGTTTTTCTTCCCATCAACACAATTCTATATCTACACTCTGTATTGCTAGCAGTACATGACTACTCTGCATGACAGTAAACAGTGCAGATCTGTATATTTTGAAAGCCAAAAATACATTTTTTCTTTCATCATTTTCCCAGTACCTTTTCCCAGGAGGCACTTTCCTTGTGATCAGACAGCCCATATTCATTCTCTTCAGGCTGAAATTGCCTCATTCCACTTATCCTAAATGGGAGTAATGAAGTTACTGTTCTCTCTGATATTCTCATTGAGATAGTTTGTCATTTAGCTTTCATCAGTTTCTAGAAGTTTCTCTGAGTAAAATTTCATCCTTTTGATTGTCTAGTTTTATGCAATATAATTTTTTAAGTATGAAGTTTTTCTTCTTCATGATTGCAGTTATTGGCTATGTAAAGAGGCTATAGATAACTGAAACACAAATCCTGTATCATATCTCAAACTTAATATGCTTCTACCACAGAAAATATCCTTAAAATGCTAATGTGCTCACTGAGCAGGTGGTGTTTGATAGCATTACAGAGAAATATGATAATCATGCTGCCTACTCAAAAAGAGGAAGGTCCATTTTTTATCGGATATCCCAAACTGAAGGCTACTTCTGTGAAAAGGAAAGGGTTTATATGATTTTTTCACAGAGGCAGCTGGAAAAAGGGAAAAGGGACTAGCTTAGATTTAGAGAACCCAGGCGGGGTGCCCAGGACCACAGAAGGCTCAGAGCAGCAGAATAGATATCGTCAAACAGAAAGAAAGGGTAGACCTCAGTCCCAGGAACATACGTGCGGACACATTTGCCATATAGTTAGAGAAAGCATAGCTCCTTTAGCAATAAGCTTCAGTTTCAGGGAGTGCATGAATTAATATTCCTCTTGGGTCCCTAACACCTAGTACAGTGACTGGGACATGCTAGGTAGAAACTTAATAAATGCCAGTTGAAGAAAAAAATAAATAAGTGTCCAAACCTAAGTCTATGCCCCAAGGGTATATTGACTCCTCAAGAAAGATTATTCTAGAAAACTTACCTCTCTTAGGTACGTGCTTGGTAGCCTCATTTTTAGTGATGTGGTAAACTTCACCATTCACCTACTCTTCCAAAAGGAGCTAATCCGTAATTGATTTCTCATTACTAGCCTAGGACCAAGTGTAGAAATATAATGACTTAAAGCATTGCTCTAGGAAG